>BHFT01021057.1:0-66373 GCA_004320025.1 Laticauda laticaudata
CAAATAGCTAAAACTGATTGGCCGAAAAGGCCGCTCTCGGATTGGGCAATTACGCACCAATCTGATTGGCCCGCCGGACAGCGGGAATCCTAAAGAACTGTCATTGGCCACAAGCCGCGAGCAACCGCTATAAGAAGGGCTGCCTCGGCATCGGCAAATGTTCCGCTACAAGTCACTATACTATTTAATAAAGAATTGTTTGTTGAGATACTGGTCTCGCATATCTTATTGCCCAAACAGAACAGGAAGCAAATGCAAAACTCACTTTTCACTGCCTAGCCTTCTCCTTCCCACAGAAGCTTTTTCAGTAGTTGTAATATGGCCCTAAACTTTTGATTTCTCAGGATCAAAATTAGAATAAATGTTTTTTCAAAGCAGAAATAGGTAGAAGAGGTCTTACAACAGCTGACTTAAAGTAATTTCTACCCATTCTTGAATTGGTAGGAAATTGTATTAGCATAAAATATGCTGCGCTGCCCACACTGCCGATCCAAGTCATTTCCAAATGGTTTTGTCGTCGTTATGTGTCTACAACCTACAATAAGAAAAGCAATTGGTTGATTACTCCTGTTTTGCTGCTCTCCCTCTTCATCCCATCACTGCTGAGTAGAAAAGGATCTGTCATAGTCCTTTAAGCTTACCATAGACTACCATTGGTTAATTCTAGATTCCTTCCTATGTCTATTCTTCTATATCACTTTGTCTCAAGTTGAATAAAGTTTTTTGGGGGGGAAGGATACTTTTTAGGATTTCACTCTCCTTCTTTATATATACAAGAAATGCTGACTTCCCAATTTCTTTGTTTTTGCTATTCTAGAGACACCACAAAGGAGTTGGTTCTACCAGTCCAGTGTTGTACTCCAGCATTGTGCTAAACAGTTTAACCCAGAGTTAAAGTCCAATACTTTTGACCAAACAGATCAACATGACTCTATAAATTTAAATAAAGTGCAATTCTGAAAAAAAAATAACAGCATTTAACTTCACTAGCCATTGATTGCTTTCACCACTCTGTAACGTTTTCCTGTCATCTTCTGCTATTTGGGTAGATATGTCAGACATGAAGAATAAAGAACACTCATTAAGTTCTAATTAAGCTGATTTGTTGCTCATGCCTATACACAAGAATCTAGTCAACTGATGGTGAGCACTAAATTGGCATAGAAAAGAGTTAACAGGATTCAAAGGAGGTTGGACTTACAAACTTTGAAGAAGATAACAACTCTAGGCTGATTTCTTCCTTGACTCCACATGGCTGTGCCTGTCCAACAAAAAGAGACCAGGTAGAAAACTATTTGTTGGCAGAGAAAACTTAGTAACATATAGTAGTAGTACACATTAAGCCAAAAACCTCTCATTAATGAGTATGATGGGCATTCTATTCATCGTATTGTTTAGTTCTTTCACCTTCTTATATTTACCATGTAATCTAAGTTTACAGAAGCTGTCGTTTTGAATTTACAAAAAGAAAGTGGAATATTCACCCTACCAGAAGCCTCAGCTCTGAATTCCAATTTCTCATGAACTGGATTTTTTAGGAGACAAATTGTTTCAGATTGTGGAAAGAGCTAGCATTCATATTTTCACATTCAAGGTGAGCCCAGGGACTCATAAAATGAGTTTTGCCTCCTGAGTCAGATGAACAAAGATAAAAAGGTAAATGTGCCCTTTGGTCAAGATCTGTTCTGACCAAGGTTTCCCGAGACCATAATTAAGCACACGCTTAATTAAAACAACTCTTGTTTTATTTCAATGCTGGGAATTATGTTCATTCCCAGCCAGTAATAAGTCCCAAAGAGTCCCTTCAAGATAAGCAGCCAAATGAATTATAAAAAATCAACCAAAGTACAAAGTCCACACAGAGCTTCAAAGATTTATCCAAACAGAACAAAAGACTTTGCTGCCTGCAAAGGTTTCTATTCCTTTGCCTGTCCTTTATACCTTATGGGAGGGGCAATCACCTCCAAGCCTTACTCTGGAGTCACCTCTTTTGTCTTAGCTGCTCTTGCCTTCTGCGCACATGTGCACTAGGAACAGTAAATTTCTGTAAATAGTAAATAGTAAATTTCTTGTGCTGATGTGGTTTTGTTAGTGCCTTGTTCTGGAGTGCTTGTCAACTTCCCAGTCTACCCAACTGCTCTGCTATTTCCCCTTGATCTCCCATCTAAACCCTAATCACATTCATCCTACCGATATTCCAAGCCCAGAGAAGGTCAGCCAAATGCTCCTGCTCACTTCAGCTGTGTTTGACCAATGGCTTGGCTGATGATAACACAGCTTGCTAGATCCCTAACTGCAACAGGGATCTGAGTTTTAAAAGATAACTCTCTAGCAAGATGGTGGTTTCATTATTTAGGAGTTATTAAACTTAAATCAGCTCACTAGTTTCAGGCAGCAAAACCATATTTTAGAAAATCTCCACTCATTTAAGACTGATCTGTCTGGCCTATTTACACAATTGCTTGTCTTATATGCCCAAACCCTTAAAAAATATAAATTTTAGGGAAAAGGAAGGTAGATTTTGCAACATGTGCAAGCTGGTATCCTGCTTCTTTTCAGGTGACTTAAACTGAATTGGTTACTATCAGAGGTGGTGCTCAGCAGGTTTGATCAGTTCTGGAGAACCGGTAGTGGAAATTTTAAGTAGTTTGGAGAACCAGTAAATGCCACCTCTGACTGGCCCCACCCCCATCTATTCTCTGCCTCCCAAGTCCCAGNTGCGGAGGGAATTGGGAGTTTGCAGTATCCTTCCCCTGAAGTGGTGAGGGAATGGATATTTTACAGTATTCTTCCCCCAGGAGTGGGGAGGGAATTGGGATTTTGCAGTATCCTTCCCCTGCCATACCCACCAAGCCACACCCACCAAGTATCATCATGCCCACCAAGCCACATCCACAGAACCAATAGTAAAAAAAAATTGAATCCCACCACTGGCTAAATATTTAGGGAACCCTGTATACTATGCAGCCTTGCAACCAAAGATTATATAAGATCTATACCTCCAATGAAGTCCTCTCAAGATACAATTCTATGCAGACTTATACCAATACTTACTGCTTGTGTAGTTGTTTGTTGGATTGTAATCAGCGAAACCAATAAACCAGTGAAGTTTACTTGACACATGCCCTCATTAATCTATTTATCTAGTTCTAGCAATTAACTTCAAATAATGTGTATATTTCAAAAAAATGCCATCAATCCATATATCCATATATCCATATTCGCGGGTACTTACATGTGTGCTGTTTAGCTTCCTTCGGGTATTATCCCACGTGTTGTAGCAACGTTTCAGCAGAATGATGATGAATGATGATGATGATGATGGCAGATGAGATTCTGCTGAAATGTTGCTACAACTTTAACAGAACTACAATGACGTGGGATAATACCCGAAGGAAGCTAAACAGCACACACCAACACACAATACATATATATATATATATATACAGATGGCACACTGGGACACACATATACCAAAAGAAAACACACACCAACCGCAACCTCAACGCCCAATCCCACCACCACCCAGCACAGATAAATTCCATGGCCGAAAACACTAATTGCCAGAACCAAACGCCTGGCAGATAAGACACATATAAAGACTGAACTATGCACCCTGACTGAAGTATTGACAGCCAATAGCTTCCAAAAAAACAAAATCACCAACCTGATCCACAAAAACACACCAAGACATAACAGAGACCTAGAAGACCAACAGACCTATGAACAGCTGTCTGCCCTACATAAGAGGTACTACAGATAAAATCAGTAAGATACTACATAGGCATCACATCAAGACTGCCTTCAAAACAGACAAAAAAATAGCAGCCATCCTGAGGAACCCCAAAGACAAAATTGACCTGGAAACCAAGCATATATGAAATTCCCTGTACATCATGCCCGGCCACATACATTGCTTGCAGACCAATAGAAGAATAAGTACCCGCCTAGATGAACACAAAAATGCAGTAAAAAAGCTGGAACACACCTCCTCCTCACTAGTCCAACACATAAAACCACAGGTCACAACATCAACTTCAATGCACCAAATACCCCCCCCCAAACCCATAGCCACTATAGAAAACCCCAACCACAGATCATCAGAGAAGCCATAGAGATTGAAAAAAGACCTGAAAGCATGAATAGAAGAGATGATTCCACCAGACTGTCATCATTTGGAAGCCTGCACTCTCAAATAGAAAGATCTCCACACCCCAAGCCAGGCAAACACCTGGGCACAAACAGATCTCCTCTGATGCCTCCAGCTCAAACACACCCACCCACAGGCACCCAGGTGAAACCAGCTTGCTAATGAAGAGCAGCTTGCTTAATGAAGAGCAGCCGTCCTTTCACACGGAGCCAAGCTGCACTGAAAGCCTCCAACACAAGAACAGAGGGTGCCAGCCAATCAAAGCCACAAAACAGACAGAAGAAACCAGAACACAATCAATCAAACTCCAAGTCCAATGAACACAGACCCAGGCTCATAGCCAATCAGAATGGACCAGCCTCAAATTTGAAACAGAACTGTGAGACACACTTCCATACGGATGGCAGATGAGATTCTGCTGAAACGTTGCTACAACTTTAACAGAACTACAATGACGTGGGATATATATTAATCAAAGAGTAAAAGGTAAATAATATCCTGGGAGCTAGAGGGACCACTTTTGTGGCAACAACTTTCTGTGACAGAATTCTGTGCAAATTCTGTAGATGCCCTGAAATGGTTGACAATCTCTGTTCAAAATCAACGTTTGATCAATTGATATTTTTAGGAATCATGTCCTTTAGTTTATACAGCATTTGAAAAAAGACCTTGGAAATATGTTTCTGGTCGAAGGCAATGGAAAAAAATAAATAATCTGTATTCCTTTGTATGTTATGTGAGCTTTTAAAACTCTTGTATGTATGTATACAACACAGATTTATCTCTGTGCCTGTTTGTCTACATATCTATCTATCTATCTATCTATCTATCATCTATCTATCTATCATCTATCTATCTATCCTTCTCAAAAGCAATATTGGGAAACCATACCCACAAACAAAATGCTATTTCAAACAAGCAGATTCATTGGAAAAGTAAAATAAAAACACACCTATTTTTTCTCTTCTTCCATGCCTTTGATTTTTCAGAAGGATGACATGAAAGTGATACATATTTTAAGCTCTGTGACTCCACGATCTTTAGAATAAAGAGAGTTTTTTTTAAATTTAAAAAAAGATCTCTTTGAACTAAAAAAAGCTCCATTCCAGTATCCTTCTTTTTGCACAACCACCTGATAAAGGAAATTAAGACCAGCTGGCTTTTGCCATTGAACGTCTCCTGACCAAACATCACAGCTTCATTTCCAGGCACTCTCGATGCACCGTGTGCTCTGTCACCAGATCCTCCTGGACCTGATCTCTTATCTCGTAGAGATTTCTTTTCTAGTCAAAAGTCCTGAGAAAGTAACCATTCTAAGCCTTGCACTGGAGTGTCTCTTTGTACTCTCAGAAAGCCTATCGCCTAGCAGGCTACATCAAGTTGATTAAAGTGGTACTAGAGACAGTTACTAAGGTTCTTATTCTGCCCTTAGATTAAAGACAAGACAGCATTCCCTCTTTCAAGAAGGGCATCCCTCCTCCCCTCTCTCATACAAAACTTCAACTTTCAAAAGGGGTCAGTAAAAGACAACAGCTCTTATGAAACAAAGTGGGGGGGGGGAAGAGGCTTTTATGGCAAATGATTTCTAATTTCCCCTTTCTTCCCAAAAGGCAGCAGTTATGGTGCCAGAAACATAACAAGCCATCAGCAGGCCTTGATGGATAGCTTCTAAGGAAGACTTTGTGGAGAGAGCTCCTGACAAATACAGTCATTTTCCCTTAGAAAGAAAGAAAAATGATGCTCCAAAGAGAAATGCTTATTCTATCAGCCTTGAAATGATTTTTTTATGGGGGGAGGGCATGACCCTAGGAGAAAGGGCCGTAACTCTAGCTGTGTAAATATAATGACTTGGAAACTTATTTTTGTTTCCTCTATGGTGGATGATTAGCAAGGAATGAGTTTGCTGCAATGGGAAGGGTTGATTACATGATGTAAGCTTTATGAGATCTGTCAAACCAATACTAAAAAACTATTTAAGTACATCTTTGAATAATTGCAATATATAGACTTTTTCATTCACAAAAATGAGTGGTCTTCAATCAGGCAAGATATCGTCACTTGTTCCTTTGCACTGAAGTCACTTCTCAATCAAGAATACCACTTTAGCCATATATATATAATGTTACAATCAACATTAATGATTTGATGCCCTCCTCAATATTAATGAGTTAATTTATTGACAGTTCCCATGAGTTCAAATGTTTCTTGATGAAGGGCATGGGTGGTATATAAGGGAATTTATTTGCCATTTTTTATTTTACCCAGATAGCACTTTGGAAGGCAGATTACTTTGGGAACAACCAACCCGTCCTTTTTATTAATGTGTTTCATTGCTGAATTGAGACTTACAGCTTGGCATTATACAGTTGCAGCCCAAGACTCCATGGTATCTCCCACCATATTCTGACTCTTTACTGTGATATACCTCATACAAAGCTATATGACAAACCAAACATTTGGCTACATGGCTAAAATATTGCCACATGTTTTGCAAACAATGTGAAACACACACACGCACACACACACACACACACAAACCCTCCAGAGAAACAATATTCCTTTAACCATTTCAAATTAATGTCATGCAGAAAAAAAACCTGTTCCATTTTTTTTAAAATGAATTTGAAGAAAGTAAATTCGCTATCAAAAAGTCATTCAACGGAGAAAAGAATTTTGGTGGAATTTGGTAGGAGGACAAGCAGAGTGTGGAAGTGGAGTCAAAAGAGGAATCAACTAAACTTGATACATTCCCACAAGCAGTCTAAGTCCAACCCCTTCTTGAATTCTGAATTAGCTTTTACTAGCACCAATTTAATGCTGACAGTAGACCAGATTCTTGTGGGTAGGCATGAGCAATAAATCCGCTTAACTAGAACTTAATGTATGGTACCAATTCTTTGCAACTGAGAATGTGGTACATTTGCATTTTGTTACAAAGTGTGTGAATGGTCTGCTTTCCCCTATAAAATCCACGTCCTCAATAGTCTCCATCTTTCCTGGTTTCCATGTTTCGAAAACAAATATTATGGGGGACTCCTCTTCACAGAGTTAGCCAATGAGTGTGGACAATAGCACTAGCACTTAGACTTCTATATCGCTTCACAGTACTCTATAGCCCCTTCTAAGCAGTTTATAGAGTCAGCATATTGTCCCCAACAAGCTGGATTCTCGTTTTATTGACCTTGGAAGGATGGAAGTCTGAGTCAACTTGAGCTAGTGAGACTCGAACTGCTGAACTGCTGGCAGTCAGCAGAAGTAGCCTGCAGTACTGCATTCTAACCACTGCGCCATCACAATGATGGAAAGATTTCCATAACCCATACATGAGGTAATGTAATGGCTCAAGAGATAGAATTAAAATGAAAGAAATAAAATCTAGATGTTAACACATGTGGAATCCAGAATTCTCCCTAAATTAGGCAAGAACTGGTTTGCTTTCTGGCTTTTCGGCCTCAAAGTACTGGAGTGGGTTAAAAGAGTCACAGTAGCCCTGGAGGTTTCCAGGATGGAGGCTGCAATACAAACAGCAATGGCTTCTCAGCTATCTACCCCTGCATGGCTGGGTGGCCCAGAAGCAAAAAAGTAGTTGAAGACTAAAAAGTCAACTAAGGCCATGACTGCAACTGAAGCCTCACAGGAAATGTCAGCACTAGGAAAAGGTTGCAAGGAAAAAGGGAGCAGCAGTTACTGCAGCAGCAGCATCACCGGTGCTGAGTCTTCCAATTGCAGAGGCTGTAGGAAATCCCTAATGGAGGAAGAAGAAGGTGCCATCCATGATGACAGCAGCCATAACAGCCACATAGACTATGTGGGCAGCTTTGGCTTTGCAAAAAATTACCACTTAATCTGCACTGAGATGAAGATCCCCAGGAGATTCTGTGCAACCAAGTGCTGACAGACAACACATTAGATCTGAGTGCACTTCATCTCTGTTCAGATACAGTTCACAACAATTAGTTCTTGCTAACCTAATGAAAGCATGTGGTGGACTTTTGCACAGACTAATTTGGGAATAAGCTCTTGTAATAGTTACTTTAGAGTAGTTAGTAAACAACCTTTAGTTCAGTTTGGACTATATTGAAATTAAGAAGACTTTGCCAGGTCAGAGGTCACAGGCACCTGGTTTGTTCTCATTGTATTAAATTATGTTTTGTGATGCTTTTTAAAATGCCAGGACCATCCTGTGGGCAAAATCTTGCTCGGGCTCTGTGCAGTGGAGTATATTTGAGAATGTTGAAACAAAACTGACCCACCCACCCTCTGCTTCTTACCAGGGGTGGGATTCAAATTTTTTAACAACTGGTTCTGTGGGTGTGGCTAAGTTGGTGGGTGTGGCTTGGTGGTCATGTTATTGGCTGGATGTGGCCAACTCAATATCACTCATATCAAAGCATGCATCTCCTTGCCTGGCCTCTCATGAATGTGGGGATGCTACAACAGTTGTAAGTGTGAAAAATGGTCATAAGCCACTTTTTTCAATGCGATTGTAACTTTGGTCACTCCACACAAGCAAAGTACTGGCACAGGAGGAGAAAAAAACTCCAGAAAAGTTCCAGAGAGAGGAAGTCCTGCCAAGAATGTAATAAGGGTTAACGGAGAGGCAGTTTCTGTAAGCAACACCAGAATGTTTCCTTCCTTCCTTCCTTACAGGATTAGGCCAGTAATTTCTTCTAACAATCGGTTCTCCAAACTGCTTGGAATGTTAACAACCGATTCTAGCGAATAGGTACGAACTGGTAGAATCCCATCCCTGCTTCTTACCCATCACATTTCTCAGTCTAAAATCTAGGCAAAGGATCAGGCATGTAGGAAACACACCTCTATACTTAGCAGTTCAAACTTCCTGTAAATTTCTTTCTTCTTTTTCCTTACTAATGTATGTACATTTTAATATCTGTAGTTCCTAGATGTTATTGTACTATGGGAAGATAATCAAATAATTTCACCAGATAATACTGATAGTAGCACATACAATCAGGATTTGTCTATTCAAAATGATGTGCATACACACACATACACACATACACACACACACACACCAAAAACCTGCTTCATTCGGGGACAAATAATAGGGAGAATTTTATATTCTATTTATCTCCTAGAATAACCCAGTTATTTCATAAACATTTACATTTTAGTAACGTAAAGGATGCCCAGTCCAATCTAGGATTCTTCCAAAACAGCAGTTACTCCATAAATCTCTTTCTGTCTCTCCATCTCTCTCACTCATACATATATTTTGTAGGCCTTTCATCTCAGAGCTACTATAATCAGTGTTTTCTTTTTTAAAAATATGAATTTGTTTGTTTTAGATTGTACAATTAAAATTGTTTTACATTGTACAATTAACTAATTTTGTTACAGTACATCAGAATTTGCAAGATGTTAAATGTAGTAATAGATAATTTTTCTGGGTAGTACTGTTTAATAACTCTTTTTCAGATAATAAATGTCTGACCATTGATTACTATCTGAATTAGGGATGCACAAATTAATGCTACATTGTGCACTTTGTATATTACAAACTATTAGAAAATAAACTTTGACTAATCAAGGGATTTTTTGTGTTTCTTATGTTTGGAACGCTATTAAAACAAATGCAGCTGTATAGCCCTTAATGGCCAATGGCATCATATGCATTCAAAGACAAATTGACATTTGCAAATCATGCTACCTGGAATTATGCCATTAAGAGTCCAACTCAGAGACTCTAATGTATGATTATTATGCTGGGGGGGAGAGTAAGAGTAAGAGAAGAAGCGAAAGCAAAGAGCCTGCAATTTCTACCAGTGAAATGGCTGCCATTAACTTTTGCAACTTGAGTAGGTGCCTGCAAAGGGCCAGGTGGTGTTTATGCAGATGACTGAGCATGTTACAATGTATTTTTCCTTTTGGATAAAACATTAGTGTATCAGATGTGACAAATCAGATGTTCATCTTCCACACCCCTGCATTATTTTACAATAAGAATTAGATAATGTGCTGGCTTAGCTTTTCACTAAAGCCTTCCCTCCTCCTCTCTTATTTCTTGAGGTTAAGTTTATATGTAAAGTTCTCCTGACACTCTGCATAATCATGGCTGCACAAATCAAGCACAAGCTGGCAAGATACCTGAGTGAACCTAACACCTTCCAGAATCCTGTCTTTTGTACTAGATGGCATTTAGCATTTTAACAGCCCAAACACAAGCACAATGAGACAATGAGCAAAGACAATTAGAAACGGGCTATTCCTCCCACCCGTGCCAAGATACAGACACAAACACATACACAGGGATGCACCCACAAGATATCAGGCATTGACAGGGTTTGTTCTTTCAGCATAAGATGGCATTATCAACACCCACAGGCATCAGATTTGCTTTGCAAAAATTCCAGTAAGGATAGCAATGATATCCTAGTTTCTTCCTGAGCCAACTGCACGTGATTCCTAAGGGCATGGGAATGCTGGTACAAGTCCTTACCCTGAGCTTCCCAAAATGTCTTCTAGTTGAGTGAAATCCCCTTTCCACTCACCCAAATCCACCATAATAAGAGTTGCAATTGAATGCATTCATCTGCTAGCCGTTGTCAACCTTGTGAGGTAGACCAGACAGGAAGCACAGCCAAATGAGCTAATTCTTATTTTATTGTAAGGTTACATTAACATTAACTATTGATAATCTGAAAGCACATCTCTTCTCCCCCACCCCCTTTACAGTTGAAGAAACTAGTGAGGTCCCATCTGAGCCAGTTACCACATCCACATTCATGTTGCTGGGTAAATTGTCTATTATCTGACCCTTGGTTATGTCTCTGCTCTGTCTCTCAAGGTCGTTCTCACATATCATTTCAGCCATTTATTGGAAACAAGAATTACAGGTAGGTCTCAATTAGGGTAGTCAATGAATCCCATAGAATGGTGCCATTATTTGGATTCACATTATTCTATGTTATAATTCTATTAAAACTGTCATTTCATCCAGCTTAATGGAAATAGACAATGATTTTTTTAAAATTTGCATATGTATATTATTGAAATATTGCAATATAGTATAAAATATACATTAAATGTATGGTTAACAAAGCCACATTATATTCATGATAAACAACTGTAAGAAAAATAAAGCTGATATGTTTCTGATATGCTTTTAATTTTAAAAAATGCCCAATTGTACTAATTTACAGCAGTGCCTTATTTTGTCAGCAAAACACATACAAAGGTTTCAGTAAAGTAATTCATGCAGTCTCCGTTCTTTCCATCCTTCCAATATGTGTGCTTGTTTATTGTGGTGTTTATCAATACATTCAACAATAAAGAGGCAAAGAAAGACATTTATCTGTGAGAGTAGAAAAACTGGATTCCACAGAATTCAGAATTAATTTTTGTCATTTTCATAGTTGGATTGGCACCTGGGAGAAATAACATCCATAGCGGATGAATAGATTTCTAACTGGACCAATTTTTAACCTAATTGAACAGAAACTTTGGACATGATTTTACAGAATATGTTTCTGCTGTCTGTTGCTCAAACCTTCTTCAGTTGTGTTTGTATATATGATTAGCTTATTAAGCTGTCCTGAAAGCCACAGAATATACAGTGAGACATAACTACATCTGGGACATTAAGTGGAATAGAGAGCTCCTATAAGTACTGAAGAACTGTTGAATCTGGAAAACATTACCCTTAATGCAAGAAGATAGCTCCATCTTCAAATACGGCTATGCTGATGGTTTGAGAAATCCAAAACAAATGTAGATAATCAGCCCATGAAAATGGGTTTCCTCTTATCTTCTTCTGTCTTCCCTTTGTAACTCAATAATCCATGCACATTAAATAAAAGTGTAGGCTAATTACATGAATCTCAAACTCATGTCAGTCTTTTTCTTCTAAATTGGAATGGAGAAAATCTTTAGCCTTCTGTACCAGTAAGGGCTAATGTATTTTTATGAATAAGTAGCATGTTCCACTTTGCCAGACCAAAAATAAATTCTCACATAGTCCAAAAAGATACTTATTCGCTAGCAAAAATGAAGCTATGGAGAAAGATTATCATGTCTATTTAATCACTGTTGGGGGGATCGATATAGCAGCAGGTCTAAACATTTAATTAAGCAGCAGAAGTGTAAAACAGGACAGGAACATTAAGGAGATTATTAGGATAAACTTTGTGCCAGAAAAGCATTGTAATAATGGAACCAACAAACTAGAGATTTTCCTTCTAATAAGAGACTGAGCATCCATTTATTGGGAGTAGCATAGTTCCTCATTTTGTGCAACAAGCAAGATGATGTGTTTTACTGTGCCGTTTCTTATTTTTTTAAAGCCATAATTCTGTAGAAATTCAAGTGAATATGTCACATATAAGCCTAGACTAGTGTCTAAACTCTGGACCTTGGCCTTATTCAATCTGCCTTTGGATTATGGATTTCCTGTCTGTCCTCTCACAGAGGTATGATTAGGTAATCATATCTCTTCAGTCCTTATTACTGATACACCACAGGGTTGCATGTTGAGTTCCTTACTCTATATTCTTTATGTGCATGGCTGCATTCCCACTCACGCTAGTAATACTATTACTAAATTTGCAGATGATACAACAGTGGTGGGACTCATCTCTGGGGGGATGAGTCTGCCTACCGAGATGAGGTTTGCTTTTGTGGTGTGGAGACAATAACTTGGTCCTCAACACCAATAAGACCAAGGAGCTTATAGTGGACTATAGAAGGAACAGATCAGACATCAGCCCTTGCTTATCAATGGAGACTGAGTGGAGCAAGTATTACCATAAAAGAGGACCTGACCTGGTGTGCTCACATTGCAGCATTGGTCAAAAGGGCCCAGCAGAGATTATACTACCTGAGACTTCTCAGGAAAAAACAAGTGGATGGAAAACTGCTGGTGACCTTCTACTGTTGCACCATATAGAGTATTTTAACTTACTGCACCTCTGTATGGTTTGTCAATTGCACAGTGGCAGATAGGAAAGCGCTCCAGAGGGTTAAAGCGCTCCAGAGGATCATTGCTTGCCCTCTCCCCTCTTTGGAAGAGCTCCTGTATCCTATAAAGATTGCTCCTGCTGTCTTAAGAAAGTTCAAAACATTCTCAAAGATCCACCTCATCCTGGGCATTTTTGAACTATTACCATCTGGCAGACGGTACAGAATAACAAAAACAAGCTTCTATCCCAAGGCAGTAGCTCTTTTGAATTCTACTACTGTGTTTCTCCAACAATACACCCCCCCAATAGGAAGGCCCAGCACTATTTTTTACGCATGTGATGAAATTAAGCCCTATCCCCAAAATTTAGGCCTATTTAAAGCATGCATTCCCCGCCATTTCTCACATCGCTTGAACAACACGAGGTGAAGAGAAATGGGGGGGAATGGCAAGGGGGTGGAAACTTGCCATTAGGAGTGTCCTGCAGGCAGCCTTGGCTAGAGCATTCCATGGGCAGCCACTCCTCACCACCAGCTGCTCCTAATGGCTATTAGGATCATCCCGCGGGCAGACACGCCTCACCACCAGCCGCTACGATTGGCCGTTAGGAGTGGCCCAGTGGTGAGGTGATTCTGTACGTGGGGCGCTCTAGGTGAGGGTGCACTTGGGGGGGAAATCAAGGTACCCCTCTAAAAGACGGCTTAGCCGTTTCTTCAGAGGTCAAAAAAAATAAGGCCCAGCCTTATTTTATGAGAAACATGGTATATAGTGCAGTGTTGGTGCAATGTTGGCGGGTTTCGGTTCAATGTGTGAAGAGTGAAGGATGTGTGTTTGTGTTTATTTTCATGGTCATGATGTGCACTGAAGATGGTGTTTGATTTCGTTGTACGAAGTGCAATGACAATAAAGTAAACTAAACTAAACTGAAATGCCAAACTGAAATATGAGATTTCAGGTTACATGCTGAGGTTGGATTATTATTATATTCTTCTTTCCCAAATTATTCAAGAACAAGGTGTCATAGGTGAACATATGTCAATATGAATATGTGTATGTTTTGTGTGTAATATGTACACTTCCAACTGAAGTCACGATGGTAAGATCAATTTACCCTTTTTCTAGACATGGTTTCATGCTTAGATATAATCCCTCTGGTGACTTACAGAATACAGAATAACAGAGTTGGAAGGAACCTAGTCCAACCCCCTGCTTAGGCAGGAAAAATTATACCATTTCAGACAAATAGTAGTCCAATCTCTTCTTAAAAACTTCCAGTGTTAGAGCATTCACAACTTCTAAAGGCAAGTTGTTCCACTGATTAATTGTTCTGTCAGAAAATTTCTCCTTAGTTCTAGGTTGGTTCTCTCCTTTATTAGTTTTCCATCCATTGCTTTTTATTCTGCCTTCTGGTGCTTTGGAGTTTGGTGAACAGCTTGACGCCCTCTTCTTTGTGGCAGCCCCTTAGATATTGGAATGCTGCTATCATGTCACCCCGAGTCCTTCTTTTCACTAGACAAGACATACTCAATTCCAGCAACCCTTCTGTTATTGCTTTAGCTTCCAGTGCTCTGATCTTTTAGACATCCATCATTGTGCTGATATAACAAAAAAGAGCAGAGATTTTTTAATCACTTCAACAGTGTCTGGATAATATAGAAAATACTGTAAGTCACAATAGGGAAATAGAATCATAATAGATGTGATGACCCAGGGTGGGATACAAGACAAACACAATCACAGCAAACAGGTGAAGCCCCTTTTATTCCTTCACTTTGCTTCCAAGCTCCAAATATTCTTGATGGAAGACACAAAACTCCCACACAAACTGTTACAAGAAGGAGGAAAAAAGCAACGTAAACCAGGCAAGATAAGGGCTGGGGGACATCCACAGATGACAGAACCCACACTGGGAAGGATGTCAAACTCAGAGAGGAATCATAAACTAGAGATAGTTCCATGCTTTGTTTCCAGCATTCGCCCTCTTATCCAGTTGTCACAGCTGCAGCCCATGAAGAGGATCAAGGCCCTCTCCTCCCAAATAGACCACGTCTCTCCCTTATCCTCTCCTCCCTGCGTGCCCTAGGATGGAGAAGGGATGGGCCTGGGTTCTCCTCTGACTGCTCAGCCGGCCTCTGCCCTTCCCCAGACTCCTCCACAACCTCCGGAGCCACACTTTCACTCCCTGTTGGCTGTTCCTCCTCTCCCTCAGAGTCAGTCTCCACCAGGAGCATGACAATAGAAGAGGATTTTGCAGCTATCAATTATAAGCCTAGTCATGCTTACATAAGAGTAAACTCCATTGGATTGGTGAAGTATTTGAACCAAGATTCACAGTAGTTCTAGGTTGTCTTACTTAAACCAACTTTAGATATATTTGAAGAGTTAATTTTTAGATGCACTTAGCATATTTAAACCATATAAAAGTAGACCAAAACTTAGTTGGAGCCAAATTTATCTCTTTGAAGGAAGGAAGAAAAAATACTTGTGCTGTTGAAAAACAGAAAAAAAATGAAATTTCTAGTCTGAAAAACTTAACTATAACCCTTGCTATAGCAATGTATACACAAGAGATGAACTGTTCATTTTTGTATGAAACATAATTAAATATTTTCATGAAGTGCTGTATTCCCTTAACTGAATTATTGCCACTAAATTGATTTGTGTCAACTTGTACCATCATCGCAACTACATTGCTGAATATATTGGTAATCTGAGCATTATTATTTTTAGATTAAGAGTATGCATTGTGTGTGTAAGTTTCCAAGAGGCACTTTGCCTTAAGAAGAGCAATTCATTTTCAAAGTGGTCTCTGTGTGCCCAGTCGGTGCCTGTATATGAGAAAGCAGTACACAATTAGATTTTTTAAAATTAGGAATCTAAAATGGTCACAGCACTAAATTAGAACAAGGGATAATGGAACCAGGAAGTATTAGAGCTGTCTTTGAAGAAGAGCGAAAAGGGAAGAAAACGGTAAGTGTCACTGTAATATGAGTTTAGTCTAGGATCACCTATGGACACTGTAAAATCAACATGTCTGTAAATTGAGCTATCAGAGTGGCTGCTCTGTAACAATACTTTCAAAGAGTTAAACTGTGTACTTGCTAGCCTGGTGGTGCTACTAACTATTGGTGAAATGTTCAAGGTCTTTACTTTTACTTCTTATAGCCCTTAAATCAGTAGGTCTATTGCAGTGGTGGCTAACCTTTTTGGGCTCCTGTGCCAAAAATTGTACCACACTTGCACGCTCGCACTCGTGTGTCAGCACCCAGAAGACAATGCACGCCCCCCCACGTCCCCTACGCATGTGCGCGCAAAAACCAGAAGTGACGAAACAGAGCTAGATTTCGGCCTATAAAGTTTGTAGAAGACTTTCTCCAGAAGACTGCAGAAGCCTTCCTCAAGCCTTTGGGAGGCCAAAAAAGGCCTCAAACCAGATGAAAATCAGCTATGAGGCACGCACATGCGCAGTGAGGTATGTTTGCCTGCAGCTTACGTGCCATAGGTTCGCCATCATGGGTCTATAGTCTACTGTAAATACAAATAGACAACTTTCAACCAAGCTTAAACTGTACTTAGACAGAAGGCCTTCCACTGATTGTCGTCCCAATGCAGGCCTGCTCTCTAAGAACCGTTCAAATGGTTTTGAAAAAGACATATGACCATTGTAGATGCTTTCTCTGCCTCTCTATTCTCAATACATGGTGCCAGATGAATGCTTTTCTTTTGTGCAAAGGAAAAATGCTAGAGAAAAGCAGCATGTGATCCTCCCTGAAAGTATGCCAGAGTCTTTCTTAGGACCCACTCCCCCTTCTCCAATGAAGGAGAAAAGCTAGCTTTGCATAGTCTCCATTGCTTCTCAAAGCTGCCCAGAATCATTTTGGATCATCAGAGGGCTAACATGTTACATAAATGAATTGCTTCTTCTGGTGAGGAAAGACATGGCTACCTAATTCACGCACACACCCAAATACACATCTAGAGTAATAATAGTGCTCTTAACCTTACTTCCAATCCAGTGAATGGCTTGAACTATTTGTAAGATTTCTGCATTGCATTCAACAAAGGCCATCATTCTGCACTTTACACCAGTCCCATTACTGGAGCCTCTGTGCCACAGTGATTAGAGTGCAGTACTACAAGCTATTTCTGCCGCAGCCAGCTGCTTATAATTTGGCAGTTCAAATCCCACCAACGTTGATTCAGCCATCCATCCTTCTGACTAGGTAAAAAGAGGACCCAGATTGTTGGGGGCAATATGCTGACTCTGTAAACCACTTAGAGACGGCTGTAAAGCACTAAAAAGCAGTATATAAGTCTAAGTGCTATTGCTATTATACGTATGGACATATGCACATTCTGGATAAATATGAATATGCATTCTTATCAAATAGTTTTGTATCTAACAATCTAACAATGATATAAAAGTTTGCACTGTAAACACAACCACTTGTCAGGACATTTTTATGAAATACCCATACAAGTATTTGTGTGCAAGATAGTAAGAAAACGTTTCTTCCCCCCCCCCAGTTATTGTATTTTCCTAGGTCCAAATACAAAATGTGTAATGTTACAGAGGTCTGAGAAGGTGGGGGGAGTAATGAAACAGCCATCCCATTATCTTCTTGCGACTTCAGAAAAAGAAACTTAGCCAGGGTATCAGCCGTTCAATATGAGATAGCCAATTTGGCATAGCCTGGCAGGTCTCAGCATGTCTAACTATGATTTCTGCTAACTGGTCACAGCCTCCTATTTTCACACCTTTTTTTCACTAAATGATTAGAACTGATCACTGTCCCTAGGACGTCATTGTTTAAAATACTAATAAGCCAGGCGCCAAGAGAAGGAAATATCAAAATACCTTTCTGCTTTTCCCCCCTTTCTCTCACTGTTTGTGTTATGGCAAGTGCCTGCAAATGCATCCCATTAGCTTTACTTCAAACGATATAATCAGAGATGCAGCCTGTGTTTTTAACTGTTGAGGGAGCAGATCCGCCAACTGCCCAAGCTTTCCACCTGAATCATTGCAAGCACCCACTCACAATTCCCTGCAAGGATCCCCTCTTCTGCCTCTCTGATTCTTGCCCTACATAAAGTGGCAGAGGCTGCTCATCCAAACTGGTAAAAAACTGTTTGCCAAGGAGGATGGCAAGGAGCAAGCCAGACCCCAAAGCTTTGCTAATAAATAGTTCTCAGAAATATCAGCTCTCAATTTACTACTTGTACACAATGGGCCAGTTGAAACTTGTAGGATGATCCAATTTGCCACAGCTCTTGTTTTCAGTCTTTGTGAAGCCACGTGGTGAGCACCGCAGGAGCGGTGTGTTTCTCTCCCCTGAGTCAACCAGTGGGGTTTTTGTTTCCTGCTGGTCAAAAAAAAATATATCAGGTGGCTTGGAGAGCTTAATTATCAACATAAAATTAAATTCAGGACAAGAATATGACCAGGAGTCACCCTTGCAACCTCTCTCCTTCATGTGGGTGGTTGTTAGTCCCAGGTTATTTTGTTACCAAAATGTATTTGAGGAGCTGTGCATTAGGGAGGATGAAAAGCTTATAAACCCGATGATCCAAATGGATAATTGATTTTGACACCTTGCAAATTTCCTCTTCTGCTTTATTGGCAGAGTGAGGAGCACTGTTCTAATTACCAAAGACTATCTCAAAAATTAGCAAATGATCAGGGAGTTTCTAATTAGGAATTGTTAAGCCAAGCTTAGCTCAACATTGTTCTATAATTCACAGACCTTGGGGAGTCTTATTTCCCAACATACATTTTTTAAAAAAGATTCCTAGCTTTGGTGCCAATATGATAAAGAAGGAGGGAGCTTAAAAAAAAAACCCTGAGCATCTGATCTAAATGAGGAAAGTGGGATTAAATAAGCACTGGATTATTCAAATGTAAAAAGACAGGACTGTAAAAGAAGTATGGGCAGAAATAGTTTATTGGAACACAAGAATTTTTAGAAATACAACATACTGTTTTTGTTTTAACTGAAGAATCATTCAGTAAATGTTTTCTTTATGTTTTATGTTGACTCTAGAATATTGAACAATTTTCAGTTCGCTGGAGTAATATCAAATAAACCTGAATTAAGACCAGAATTTCAGGGTTCAATTAATCTACTGAAACAAAGCTTTAAAAAAACTACTTTATGAATCTACACAATGTGTGAACCCACCAAGAGATATCTTCTCCAAAATTTAATAGAAAATCATTGCTGGTTATTAATTGAATCTTTTTACTGGTGCCCTGGTGGTGCAGTGGTTAGAATGCAATATTACAATACTGCATTCTAACTACTGCCTACAGTCAGTGTCTACAGTCAGTGTCTAACCATTGCCTACAGTAACTCTGCCTACAGTCAGGAGTTTGATCCTGGCCATGCTCAAGGTTGACTAAGCCTTCTATCCTTCAAAGTTGGAAAATTAGGACCCAGATGGTTGGAGGCAATATGCTGACTTTGTAAATTGCTCAGAGAGTGCTCTGGAGCACTGTGGAGCAATGTATAAGTCTAAATGCTTATTGCTATTATTTATTGACTTTTGTCTTCCAGAAAACTTAGAATACTACATGATAGACTTTAAGTCTTGAAGACACCAATGATTGCATTTTAATGGGGACTCCAAGTTGCACTTTCAGCATCAGGAATAGAGATCCACATACAATAAAGCCAGGTGAGATTTCCAACTGCTGTTAAATGTTTAGGGCAGCTTAGCTTTAACTGTAAGGCAATTTGACATGTGGACAGTCCTTGACTTATAACCTTTTATTTAGTGACTGTTCAAAGTTGAAAGAAATGACTTCTGACTGATCCTCACACTTATGACTGCCATAACATCCCATGGTCATATGATCAAAATTTGTGTGCTTGACAACCAGTATATACTGTATTTACAATGGTTGCAGCATTCTGGAGCACGTGATTGCCATTTGCAGCCTTCCAGCCAACTTTCAACAAGCAAAGTCAGAAATGCAATATTGTTTATTTCTCACCTTTATTATTGTTATTTTTGAATAAATAACAACAGCCAGAAAATGTATCTACTCCTCCTTCCTATTTTCCCCACAACAACAACCCTGTGAGTAAGTTGGGCTGACAAAGTGTGACTGGCCCAAAGTCACCCAGCTGGCTTTGATTCCTCCTAAGATGGGAGTAGAACTCATAGGTTCATGGTTTCTGGGCCAGCACCTTAACCACTACACCGAACTGGCTCTGAATACTTTTTATATAATGGGGAAAATGTTGAGGACAGGAGGAATAGCTGCAACTAAAATGATGATCAGATATTAAAAAATCTGAATTTGGGTAAAAATATAGTTTGAGCAAGTGTCTCACACAGGATCCTTCCAAGTTTTTGTGAAAAGGAAGGAAGGAAGAAAGGAAGGAAGGAAGGAAGGAAGGAAGGAAGGAAGGAAGGAAGGAAGGAGAAAAACATATTTTGACTTCCAAAATTTTGTTAAATTTTGTTTTGTAACATTATAATAAAAGTAGTATTAGCATTCATAACTTTGCCTTCCTAATCTGCTCTATTTTGAAGGATTGACATTTTGCATCCTAAAATGTATCCAATGTAGGATTTTCTTTCACAGAGAGATTTAAAGTTACGTAGATAGGCAGAACAGTATGGAAGGACCTAACAAAGATAAGGAATACTTGAGGAACTATCCTAATCAGAGGTGGTATTCAGCAGGTTCTGACCAGTTCTGGATAACTGGTCGTGGAAATTTTGAGTAGTTCAGAGAACTGATAAATGCCACCTTTTACTAGGGATTTTTCTGTATCCTTCCCCTTCCACACTCACCAAGCTACTCCCACAGAACTGGTAGTAAAAAATTTTGAACCCATCCACTGATCGTAACTGACCTTGAAAAACTCAAAAGAAGGCAAGGCCATGATTTTGTAGGTTAGACAGAAGCTTACTAGCATATACAGGAACAGAGATATAGGACAGGTGATATGAAGAAAGCTACCGCAGTAAAGATCTCATTACAATTACGAGCAAGTTGTATTACAAATTTTAATTTGTTAGGATTTAAATGAATGGGCAACCTGTAGACAACCTGTAGCTTAAGCCCCATTTTGTGATTTTCAAAGCCCTCCAAGATCATGCCACCAAAGGATTTGGAACAAAATCTTATATTTATGAAAAAGAGAAGCACATTAAGTGTCTTCTCAACCTAATGCTACTTTTAAAAAAAAATCAAAAACCCTCCAAAACTCGAAAAATGAAACAGCTCAGCAATTTCATCGGTGCCACTTTCTTAAATGGCATGTCATATCATATCCCCTATCACCTTTGCGTGTAGTTCTATGGTTATCAATCCATGAGTTAGAAGATGAGGTGCTTTTTTGTCTAAGAGGACTGAGAAAGTCCTTAACCTACGAATTCTTGTAACTTGTAATTCCTCTCTTCAGACAGGTACATTGCAAGAGCTACAGGGAAGGGAAATAAAAGAAGGCTAGACTGCAATGGCAGAGGCCTCAATTACATTGAAAAGAAATTCAGTCTTGGCAAATTCAATTCAAAATAAATTGCGGAACAATGGCAATAATTACATAATTGTAAACTCTGCTTTTAAAGGGGGAAAATTATAAATGAGCGCACTTTATTTCACTTAGTGTAATTCTTCTGTTCATCCTATTGAGTGGGGTCCCAGACATGTGCCCCAAATTCTTCCCTAACAGGGCCCTTGCCGTTAAATACTAAACTTTATAAGTACCCATTCCTGTCTCAACCCATCCCATTGGCCAAAAGGAAAAAGAAAAACTGAGCTGAAAAGATCCTAGCTTGGTATTAAAGTATTTTGATGCTGTTGTTGATTCTAGACATAACAACTAGAGCAGTCTCCATATGCTATTTAAGGTTGTGTGGTGAGATTTATAACATAAATCATTAAATGACTTAATGGACAATGCATTAGAAAGAAAACAGGCAAATTACAATATTTAACTGTTGTAAAACAAAAAAAGAGGAGCAACACACAGGACATAAAACACTCCATTTTGATACAGAATGCCCGAAGCCAAAGCAATTAAGTCTGCAAAATCTTGCTAGCTGACATGACGTGTATGTAGATTTGTCATTCATTGGCAAGACTTGGTAACCATCTCAGATTATGTGCACAAGAAAACAATCTATGTGATAGGAAATGCTTTTGCTGGAAGGGCTCAGAAGATGGGAGGCTATGTATCATTTAAGCTCACTGTCATTTCGCAGATACTGTTTGTTGATGACAAGAGTCTTTGTGAAAGCAGGAATCTGAAGGCTCCTACATTTGGACACTGTTTACTGTCATTTTGTTTTCTCATGAACATGAATGAACTATTCCTCTATTGTAAGTAAACACACTGAATCCTGGACACTTTGTCCAGGCAGCTTTATAAATCCTGGAGGCAGTAATATCTCTCCGCTACAAGAGTATATTTATTTTTATTCCACTTTCATTATTTTTATAAATAATTCAAGGTGATGAATACACATAATCTTCCTTTCTCCTCCTATTCCTCAGGACAACAATCCTGTGAGGTGGGCTGGGCTTAGACTGACCTAAAGTGACCCAACTAGTTTTCATGCTGAAGGCAGGACTAGAACCATTCCCCTTTATTAAGCCCTGATCCTGGTTTAGTTTGAATCACCTTTTGTCGATTTATTTACTGAAAAACGTCAGCACAACAAGAGCCTAACATTATTAACAGCATGGAATTCAATAACTCACATTTTTAGTTTCGAATGTACAAATGAATTTAACTAAACTTACAGCACAGGCATGAATTTACCTCATTTACAACACAACCTTATTCAGAAGCAATGAGACTTCATTTCTTATTGGTAAAGAATTGTAATATTACTCCTCTCATCAATAAGTCTAGCATTTATGACACATTTGGGATTAAGATAATGCAAACCAGGTAAAGCCTTTAAGTAATACTAATAACCAAAATTAAAATTTAAGTGTAGACCTATAAGTCTACACCACTACAATACACATCTTTCAAAAACAGTTTATCACCTAGTTGATCATTTAAATAATCCAGGTGAAAGGCTATATGCTATCTGAGCTATAAAACTGTTTTGGTTTTGAAATGGAAAGAGCAATAAATTAAGGTCTATGCTTTTGAAAACCTTCTCCCATAGAATAACTATGCTTCCAAGATCTGCTATAACACTTGCCACCCTGGCTATAATATTTCACACTCTGGAAACTGCATTAATCAATCATAAATGCTGCATATGGGGCTACCTTAGAAATGTATGAAGCAATCAAAATTAGCTCAAATGACAGCTTCCAGGTCAAATTTTATTGGGGTTGATATGGGTCCATATCTCGCCATCACTGAAATAGATGTGTGAACCCAGTTCATATTTTTATATCCTTTAACATTCTGGGATTGTCTTTTGAAGGCTTCCTTACTTGTAGAAATAAATAATCATATTAACTGAAAGGAAGGAGATGCATCCATGAGTTTTGTTCTTTTGCAAAAAATTAAACTCCAACTTTTTGTTCAGTCAATTTTTAAAATTATTATGTTGCCCTGACTTTCCCTCAGTCAGCTGTTCAATATTTGTTATTGGTACAATCTACTCGAGACTACTCACTGCAAGAAGTAAGACATATGGAAAAAATGGTCATCTGTCATGTATTGACTTTTTCAGTTTTTTTGGGGGGGGGGTTAGGGAGGACAAAAGAAAATTTCCTTGCAGATTTCAAAAGCATTTGTCCTGGAGATCAGGTGTCTCTCATTCTTGCCATGGAGGTGCATTTGAAATTGGACATTTCAATGAACCACATCAAACCATGTGAGGCATGATAAAGCATGATACCACAAGGAGTTAGTTAGCTGACGCAACCTACAGAAATGTAAGCATATGACTGGGTGCAAGGTCAGAGCCTCTTCATTCCTTTAACAGGTTTATGAATTTGGTTGGGTTTCTTTTCTGAGTGAGGTCTCACATGATATCTTCTCCCATAAGCATAAATAAGATATAAGGGGGTCATTTGTCAGATCTTTTGTGTGATATTTGAATGTCATCCCTGAGTAGAAAAAGATTTCTTGAATGCCTTTGAAGATTTACTCCTCTAGTAGTTCTCCAATTAACTGGATTTTATAATACAGACTGGATTTATATTTATGCAGGAAAAAAGTATTCTCATTATATTTTTATTCTCATGTTAGATTTATTACTTCTCTCCCTTATAATTTATTTTAGTGGTTTGATCTTATTCTTTATTTATGTCTCTCCCCCAATGAAAAATAATATATAAGATCAGTTTACAATTTTTACCAGTTTACAGTTTTTGTGTGTTTTAATTCTCCAAACTTCTTGAAGTAAAAGATAGCAAATTATTCCCCCAAAAAATTGCCCTGTGATTTTGGCAACCTGAAAAATGATTGTTTCATGTCCCTTTCTTTTGCTATCCTCATTTTCAGGTTCATGGCATAATTAAAAATGCAAAGGAATAGCCTTCAAGCCACAGATGAATCTTTTTTTGCTGGCTGAAAAGTGTTACTTCAATAATTATGATTGCAGAGCTGAACTGGTATAGTATTTTGTTCTAAAACCTTAACTCATTTTGTCATCCTGGCATTTTCTAAACAGCAGAGCTCCTGCTGTCTCTGGATTTTGTCCCCTGCTCCTTAGCTGACCAAAAGGGGCGTAAAAGAGGGTTACCATGCTTTAAGTTTTTGGCTTTGAATCCACAGAATTACAGAAAGGGATAGATGCTATTGATAAACTGTCTTGGCTGAGAGAAAACCTTTTTATAACTTGCTGTTGTCTCATCTGTTTTGTCCATGTTTTGCATGTTGTGTCTTTGTTGGGATTTTCTTGTATTCAGCCATTTGTAAGTTGCCTTAGAGTTGCAACATGGAAGTAGCAATGAATAATGTTTCAAACAAATGAAGGGGCAAACAGATTTTCATCTGTCTAGCTGGAAGAACAGGAATGCAAGGAAGAAGAGGTGGTCCTCAATCTTTAACATGACAACCAACTATCGTGTGAAAGGTTATGAGGTAGAGGAAAAAGAAAATCTTCTAGATCTAACCATCTACTTTCTGTCAAATTGTTGGAGAAATGCAAGGAGAGCAGAGAGACCCCTATCCTAATTAAAAACAAAAGGCCTTCTCTTTTGAAAACCCTGCCACTACCTTTGCTCTTAGGAAAATGAATAGAAAAAATACATTATTTCTCCTCTGGCTGATTTGTCACTGGATGTGAGAATAGAGAATAGTGCAGATATGGAAAGACTCTGCAAAGTAGCTTTCTTAATACCAAAACAAAACAGAGGAAAAAAGTATATACAGGTTTTGGCTTGCTTAGAATAACCAAAATGCTAAATGAGGTTTGGAAGGGAGAGAAGGAAAGTCCAAATGTTGATTGGTTAGAAATGTGTTAATACTTCCATACAACAAAATCCAATTATCTTCCTTGACTTTCTATGGCATTGCATCAACTTCCACTTGTACAATTAAATTGCTTTTCCTGGCTTCTATTTTCCCTTTTGGCTGATAGTCACAGACACCAATTGAAGCCTGGCTTCACCTAGTTCTGTTGATAGGCCAGATTTCTTAAGAGATTTAGAGAGATTTTGGCAAAACCTTCTCTCCTAATAGTTATATGAGAAAGTCTTCTAACCCATGGTTTTAAGATTCTAGCCCAAATTACTGTCAAGAGAGCTTGTTTGTCCCCAAAACAAAATGCCTCCTATTCACTCTCCTGGTTTTGATAATGACTTCCAGACTTTTCCCTAAAGGATCTGCTTTTTTCCCCTGACTTGGCACTTTTCTATCTTTCAAGACTTCTTAGAAGCTTTTCTCCCTGTGATCTATTAACTCCCTCAGTTGCTACCCACTTTTCTACAACTTTTTCAATGTTGCTGTCATCTGATTGGTAGTAGAACTTCATTGTTTTAATGGGTGCAGCAGCCATTTCACTGGACCCTAAGCTCATTAAAGGAATAATGCCAAGGCAATCCTTCCCTTGGATCATTTTCCATTTGCTAAAATGGGGGTGATAGTAAAATCTGAACTCCATTGCAACTACCTCCTGCAATCATTCTTCCAAATTTTTCCTTGTCTTCATTTTTGTTTGAGATAAAACACAAGAGCTTGGATGAAATACTGTATATATTTAAGTCAAGTCAAATCAAAGTCACTACCCAATGATTTCATTGTAATTTTCTTGGCAACAGTATGGAAGTCATTTGACATTGCCTTCTTCCAAGAGATACCTTTATTTCATGATGTAGCTGATACTATCATATTTCTTGATATTTTTCCATTCAGTTACTACTATTTTCATTTCAGTTCAAATAGGGTCATATGGTACTATTCTTAGCTTTTTGAACTCAGACAAGATTCACTAGGTATTCCCATTTAATAGAATGAAAGTATTTTACCAAAATGGACAAGCTTCCATTAAATCTAAAGATTTTGGAATAACATGTACATTCTTACACAGAAACTAATTTTTCATTTCTGAAGGATCCCAAAATTATTTATTATAAGCAAAAGGATATATTCAATCACTAGTATAGCTACCTCCCATGCTTTCCAATTATTATTTTTATTTTTTATTTTGTCAAATGATTATAACAGGTATAAGTATGAACATAGTCATCAATACATGAAATGGATACATATAAGAAAAATAAAAAGAAACAGTAGGACAGGGACAGTAGGCATGTTGGTGGGCTTATGCACGTCCCCTACAGACCTCTTAGGAAAGGGGTGAGGTCAATAGTAGACAGTCTAAAGTTTTTGGGGGTTGGGGAAGAAACCACAGTCAGGTAGAATATTCCAGATGTTGACTACTCTGTTGCTGAAGTCATATTTTCTGCAATCAAGTTTGGTGCGGTTTACCTTGAGTTTGTATCTATTGTGTGCTCTTGAATTGTTATGGTTGAAGCTGAAGTATTCATTGACAGGTAGAAAAATGCAATATATAATTTTATGTACTATTCTTAGATCGGACCAAAGGCGGTGTAGTTCTAGGTTTTCTAGGTATAGAATTTCAAGTCTGGTGGCATAAGATATTCTGCAGCGAGTAAAGGAGTGGAGAACTCTTATTGTGAAATATTTCTGGATTTTCTCAACTGTATTAATTACTTTCAGTGTTATATCCTGATCTCCATTTTTTACCCCTTTTCTATTTCTCCCTTTCACAATCTACCACACTGACTTCTTTCCTCCAATAGCCTACATCCCATCTCCACACAGTCCCTTTATGTCTCTTAGTTAACATCCAGGAAGAAGGGGTTTCCTCACCCTGCCCAATCCCTTCAGAGTGACATCCTTCCCACTCTATTCCTGGTATTCTCCTAAGAAAGAAAACGGCTCTTTTTGATTCTTTCCTGTATCCTTATGCTAAAGTTCTCCATCTAATATCTAATTTCATTGTTCATCATTATGTTCTATCTATCCTCCTTCTCAATCATACATCCTTTCTCTGTAATTCCTGAATTTGTCTTCAGGTCTCCCCACCAGGTCCATTCAAGTCCTAGTTTGATGGCCTGTCCAGCCTACTGGGCTGTGGACCAAGCCTTCATTCTTCCTGTTCAATTTGTCTTCTATCACCCACACTTTTGTTGGCCACTGTCTAAAAATGGTATGTAATTTTCACTCAGAGAGATATCCTCAGGATATGGTCTAAAAAGTCAAGAAGGTAGTCATGACAATGTGATCAAAACTTCAGAGGTTTTGAATCTGCATTAAAAAAAACTACATAGTGCTTCAGTTGTGTCATGATGGCCATGGTTGATCATACCTTGCAGACACCCTTACTTTTCATTCTTTTGTTCTTTCTCCTTTCCTATCAACAGCTTAGAACAAAAACACTGTTCTGCTTTTGCTTTCCATCTCAGCTTCCAGTTTAACATATATAATAGGAACTAAGTTAATCTTACACTGAGATTTTTCTTTAGCCTCACAGTATTTTTGTACTCTACATAGGACTTCCCAAAACTGGTAATCCAGAGAACTACAGTATGAGACAACTTTACTGAAAAAAATATTACATCCAAAAATATATTGGGTAAAACCAAAGGAATGAAAATTACAGTCCAAATGCTAATATTGTGAGAGACAATTAGCTGTGCCTTCAAGCAGATAAACAGCCTTTCCAAGTGTAATAGAAGCAGATAAGAGATTTGAGTGAAGAATAAAGGTCTTCCAAGTGAATCCTCCACTCCAAAATATAGGAATTTTATTCTTCATATACTGGCAAAAAAACTACAGAATTTTGGTGATGATTACAAAATAAAATGAAAATGAAGCTTTTACAAAGCACTAGAGATCTTTGGAATGTGAAGGTGGCCGGCAGTGTGTGTGAGATCAAAACAAAATAATATGAATGTTTAGACTGTCATCTGATATGAATTTTTAATTTGATCTGATTCAATACGGTAGGTAAAACTTATTTAGAAAATTAAACAAATATGATTTGATGCTTCAATTGGAAGAATCATACTGATTTAATTCTAATGTAGATCAGTTCAGTAACTTTCCTGCTATATATATATAAGTTGATTCCTTCCAGTTAATTCAGTTAAATAAATCAATTTTGTACAAGATAACTTACAATATTAGGACACATTTTTTAAGAGACAAACAAAATTTATGAGTTTTCATAATTCAATTTCTTTTCACATTATTGGAAACTGAAAATAATCAATAACCCAGATCATCCTACTGATTTTTGTTACATTGTTAAACATTATTCCATCTGTTGTTTTCCCAATATTTTGGGATTAGAATTTCAGCAGGGCACCAGATTAAAGATAGGTGTTCCTATATACTACCTTGTACAAACTACTACAGGGGATGCTTTGCCTTGCTAAAAGTAAAGAGATTTTGAAATATTTCCTCTCTTTATAATAATTTGCAGGAATAGCGGAATAATTAGCAGAAATACCTGAAATGCCCTCCAAGGCTGAAGAGTTGTGGGCATTAAAGAAACCTCCAAGAAATTATGCCTAACCTAGTCCTCAGATTTAACTCAATCATATCCTTTCCATTATTGGTTACATACAGTAAGATAAATTTAGAGTTGATAGGTCTCGCAGTTCACCAATAATATTATGCCTCAACAGAGCACACAATAAGAACAGAATAAGGTTCCACATTAGCAGGTGCAAGACTAAGCTAGGCTTTCACCCAAGCATTCCTGCTGCTTTTTGTTTTGTTTTGTTATTTTTTTTTCTTTTAAAAATGATTCTATGTTATATATCAGAACTAATTATTCCTGTTGGGCCAACCTCAAGAAATGTCAACAGTACATTGGAAGTGCTAATTGGGGTGTCCATGCTCTTCAGCACTTTTGAGATCCAACGCTTGGATTGGTGGGGTTAGGCATGTTTTAGAAGACTGCAGCATAATGAGCTTAGTCTCCATGGAAGAAGCAGAGATTTTCTGCTCACACTTTGCATTGCATTCGCACCAGTGCTTTTTGCCAGATACAAAGGAAGCATCTCAAATAGCCAGCAGCTGAAGGCAGGCAGGTTGCAAGGAAATGCAAAGGCAGAATCCTGTACTGCTGTGAATCAAGGCAAAGCATTGCACAACTTCCAGAGTGATTGTTTCTTTGTCTCGACTCATCTACTTTGTGCCAATATTACCATTTTTAAAAAAGAACAGGACAATTGCTGAATCTTCTCACAATTCCTGAGGATTTATTTATTATTTATGTTATTTTATTTATATTCCACCTTCATTATTTTTATGAACAACTGAAGGTGGCAAACATATCTAATAATTCTTTCTCCTCCTCTTTATCCACAGCAACAAGCTTGTGAGGTGAGTTGGGCTGAGATAGAGTGACTTGCCCAGTCACCCAGTTAATTTTCATGCCTATGACAGAACTGGAATTCACAGCCTCCTGGTTTCTTAGCCTAGTGCCTTCACTGCTAGACCAAACTGGCTCTCATATACTGATTATTTTTACAGTAAGAATACATTGACCAAAATAAACACATATTCTTTATTTTGACTTTATTTAAAAGTCATAACCACTTTCATGAGGAAAACCTGGAGATGTAATCAGATATATTGCTATTTTATTGGTCTTATCTATAATGTGCCCTTCCTCCAAAGAAATCTTACATGGACATACATACATGGAACTATCCAATATTATTTCCTTAGATTATTTAGAAACTAAAGTCCTCCCATAGAAATGTTAATTATTGCTGCTCCAATATAATGGCAATATGACCCTTATAGAAAAAATGTTGAACCAAATTTGCTATTGCTGGTTATTATTCATCATATTATAAAATGTTATAATGAATCTATAGGGAATATTTTAAGAGGTTAGTTATCCTCAAACTGCAATGGAAACCCCCCCCCCAATATGTACCAAAGATTGTATGACAGAAGTTAACATAGATAATACTTTAATTCCACATTATTACAACTGCCTTGCAATGCAAGGAGAATTGACCTCTAAGCTTATATTTGGGTGTGTGAATTAATCTTGACTGGGATGGGTTACCTTATTGCCTCAATCGCAAAGGTTAAGTGGATAAAGGAGAGTCAGAAGTTGTTGGTTTTTTTAATTATGCATTATACAAGATGCAAAAAGGCCTTTCAGAGTTTGATCAAAATAGTGTTTTCTGATGAGTCACTTTAGTGTCAGTTCCCATATTGTTCCTGTGGCAGCCTCAAATTTTGGAGCAGACTATTGAGTAAGTAGTAGTACAAGATGAAAAATAGGTGATAAGGAATTCTATGTCTGCCTGAAGAACATCTTATGAACAGATTTCCCCATACAGGCAAACATGATTTTGATATGGATCTTTTTCTTGCCAGTATAGTTTTCATGAATCTGAATACAGTTTTGATGGGGTCATAATTTAATTTGTGTATTAATTTGTAAATAAAGAACATCATCAACAAAGAGCAGGAAATTATATCACAGGGTTCCAGGCAGAAGCATCCTCAGATTGGTTGGCTAAAATTCCTTTTGTTCATGATGGGATCCAGAGAGATTCGTCCTACCTTACTGTGCACATTCATAAAAATAATATATCTTGTTGAATCATAAATAGTGATTAGTGCTTCAATATGCCCATGTGCAAAGCAAGTGATAAATGTATGCTAAGCAGCCAGCCTCACACTTTTTCCTGGGTGGGGTGTGGGTAGGTGTGTGGGTGTGTGTTTGACAATGAAAGAAATACATAATGGCCTGCAGTTACTCTACGGATCAATGAACTTCTGAGATTCAGTGGGATTATGCTGCCAGCTAAAACTACACACAAATAAGTGCAGTAAATTAAAAGATCCCTATTATATGGTGAGACATATGGCATTATTTTATGGAAATCACTTTGAATCACAAAGCCTACCTGAAATAGTGTAACAATGGAAATAACGTGCTGATGTATTACAAGAAATAATCATTTTTAAAACTGTCTTTCTATCTATTTATTTTTCTGTCTTTATCATTTTTTATCAATAACTCAAGGTGACAAACATATCTATTACTCCTTCCTCCTCTATTTTCCCCACAACAACCTTGTGAGGTAGATTGGGCTGAGAAAGAGGATGACTGGCCCAACTTTCATGCCTAAGGCAGGAGTGGAACTCACTTTCCTGGTTTCTAGCTTGGGGCCCTAACCACTAGGCCAGACCAGAGTAACTAGAGCGAATATTGTGAGCTCCAATAAAGTGAATAAGGCTACATCTGAGTACTTAAGTATAGTTTATGTTGTTAATCATTAAATGTTATTGCAAGTCTATTGACAGAGGAGACAGCCTCTGTGTCATTGCCTGATTTTCGGCTTTTATCCTGCTCCCTTCCAACTTAAAAGCATCTATCCCTCAGAATGCTAAAATGAAGAAATGTGCATCCTGGGGTCACAATTCAAGCTTTGCCCTTTCATACGTGCACTACAATGTTGACCACACAAGGATAGAAGGATAGAAGTTTGCTTTGTGATATCATGATGCACTTTTCATGATTTGCGCCCCAACCAAGATGCCTGGACTTCCAATCATTGTTATATAACAGGTCGTCCTTGCATTTGTATTCTCCAAAATTAGATCATTAAAGGCGAAAATAAAAAAATGTTTCTCATATTAATACCTAAGGGAGAAGACTTAATGTGAAGTTAATAGGAGGTAGATAGGTCAACTGACAACTGAATTTTACTTTAAAGTTAATATATTGGAAGGGAGAAAATGATACCAAATTATTTAATCAGTGGTTGCTTACCATTTAGCTTCCGAGCGTTCACTCTAGCGTCTTACCTGCCGTTCCTCCACAACAGCAGCCAACTTCATTAAAGAACAAAAGTAAAGTAATAAGTCATTTCACACCCTGTCTGACCACTCTACAATAATAGCAAGATTTCATGCAAGGGTACAACATTATGCCTGTCTGCAATCACAGTCGCTTTGCAAAAATCTTAATTCACACTTCACATGCAGCTAACCTTGTTACCATCCCTTCATAAATCCATCAGTGTTGCAGCTGCACGTCTTCACAGCCCAACATCTTAAAATTCATCACTTTGGCACCTTTGCATCACTACAGGTCAAAGTAAGGGAGCCAACCACGAATAATTAAGGATGCCCAGATGTTTAGGCTTACTCTTTTTCAAACATTTCTTTGGTATGAGAGGATGTCTGTCCCTTCCCCTTAAATTGGAAATATACATCCATTAAATTGCAGGGTGAGACTAAAAAACCAAGTTTCAAACTCCTCCTCCTATCTTTCTTTTTCTTCCTTTTTTTTCTTTACCCTTACATGTATAGTTCTTTGTAGCTGGAATTTGAACAAGAAGCGTGATAATGAGTAGGCTGAGGGAAAGGAAGGTGTTATCTCATTAAGGTAATTACTAAGACATCCCTACCATTAGATTGGTTTGAAAATGTGGCAATTAAAGAGCCCTACATGGGCTCCCAGAGACAAGGGAACAAGACAATTCTCTTGAAACTCCTGTGTTGCGGTTAATGTGTGTCATAGAAATGAAAAGGCAGGCAATCCCTTGCAAAATGCCTCATTCTCTCTCAATGTCTTGCTTCTCTTACAGCACATACACACCCTAACAGAAAGATCCCATCTTTAAGTCCTCCTTTCAACATTCAGCACATTGCAAATAACAAATGCATATATATGTATCAGTTGAAAAGTTCCAAAACACTCAGTTTGGTTCATAAATACAACTTTAAAAAGCTAGAACCTGGTGGGAAATAGTCCTGTTGTTTATTTAATCAAACGTTGTTTGTGGAGCTTAGAATTCAAAATATGAGTTATTTTCATCTATAGTTCTCTATGTGACATAAGAGCATCTAAGCCAATAGAAGATGTATGAGCCATAACTCCCTGTGGAAAATCCTATATCGCCATCAGATCATTTTATACTCAAGTCCACCTTTAGGTTTAAAATGAACAGGCAGAGTGATCTTGGTGATACCTGTTCTTTCAGTGACATCTTGGCTTTGCTACATTACATACTTAATGTAAACAGCCTATAACCACAGCAGTACACATATGTCACATGTATGTGATACATGCATGTTAATGGTACAACATAGTGTAAACTCCAAACTTCTCCATGCCACTGCTATAGCAGCATGTATAGCAGTACCAGCAAATGACATCAGCCAGAAAATAATTGGCCCAGCTAAGTTGCCATTTCTCTCCTCCCTGCTGGAAGGATGATGATTTTCTAGCCACTTCAATCAGATTCATGTGAAGTATGGTTTGTTTGTTTTTTCCTACATCACAGTCCTTCTTTTGTCATTTCCAATAAATTGAATAAAACATATCATTTTTACAATTGTTGTGCATATAACTAAAGGCGTAGAAATAAATGGGAAGAAGATTGACAGCAGTTGTGGAAAGATGCCAAGAAGACCAGGGGTTGAGTTAGCATGTAGGAGAACCCTGAGGAGATCAGGGGTAGGCCAGTAGAAATATCAGCAACAATGCTGGGAAACACTAGGAAAGCTGAGCCAGGCTACATCTGAACTAGTGGTTGCCTAATTTAGATAATTCTTTACATCATGGGTGGCAGGCCTGATACAGGAGAAATTTGCAAAATCAGTGGGATTTGATAATGCTATTCATATCCAATTATCTGAATACATGCCTTCTCCAAACCCTTTGCAGGCCAGTCAAATTGGCAGCCCGTGGGCCAGATGTGTCACATGCAGGCCATGCCTACCCCAGCTCCGCAAAGGCAAAAAATGTCACAATACATTATGATACATCACATGACATGATCGAGTTTGACAGCTATGCTGACACCTGAGCAGTTGTCGCCAACCAGTGGGCCAGGGACCACTGGTGGTCCACGAGAAAATTTTGGTGGTCCGCAGAGAAATGCCCCTCCCAAAGCACTCCCACCAAAACAATTAATCCAGGCTGCACGAGAACACAAGGCTGCGCCACCCACATGGCCCGCCCCCCTGCGGGCCCCCACTCTTCAGCCGAGCACAAACCTTACCTTGAGTAGAGCCATGCAAGCTGGAACTGGAAGGTAAGACCAATGGCAGGGGAGGGAAATCTGCCCCGGGGTAGCTTGATGATGTTGGTGGGAAAGTCAGTCCCATATTCCAGAGCTGCAGTAGTCACAAGACTGGCCGCTTGGAAGTCCCAGAGCAGCTCCTCCAGTCTATGGCAGGCCAGTGTACCCTGGTGGATGAGCAACTGCTCCAGGATGGCTTAAAGGGCCAGTCCTGTGACTACTGCAGCTCTGGAATATGGGACCAACTTTCCCATCAACATCAGCAAGCCACCGTCAGTCAAAATTCATATTAGTGGTTTGGGGAATTTAAAATTATGAGTTTGGTGGTCTCTTAGGTCCAAACGGTTGACAACCCCTGCTTTAGAAGAAACAAAATAATCTCTTTTTTTTTTTTGAAAATTTTATTGATTTTTAAAAACAAACATAAACAAACAAACATAGAATATAAAAACCAAAAGCATCTTTTTTGAAAGCAGCCTGATTCCGGGTTACATCTCTTCGTACAGACACAAATTCAAGTTCATGCTCATTGCATGCCAGTTTTTTATATACCATGTCCATATGCTTGTTACCCAATTCATACATTTTCTATTAGCTTCTCTCCTCTTTAATTTTTTCAATTTTATTTATTTATTGTCGTCTCAATTCAAATCGTCTGTACTTAGTATCTTTGTCTGTCCTGTTTCAACTGTCTATTACTTCTCTCTCATTTAACAAAATTTCTCCCTGTAATCACTAATTGGAGTATCACGCCTTTATATCTTTCCCCTAAAGTTTACTACTTAAGATACAAAACTTTGGTTAGATTCCTGCTTGGTACATTCTAAAAACACACAGTACATTTTTAAAAAGAAAAAATTATAAAATATATAATAAATTAAACAACAATCCAGGACCAATTCAATTCTATCATTAATAATAATAATTCATTTAAATCTTAGACATTTTACATATTATCTTTTCAATAGATATCATACTTCTGTGGAAACCTTATAAACTTTCCATAGTTGCTTCCCCCACTTCCACTTTGTATTTTATAAAACAGTGAATAGTTAAAATGTTCCCATTCTCTCCTAATTCACACTTCTCTCATTTATTTTATTTCCTCTTTTTAATTCACAAAGTCTTCACTGAATTAACACTGACTATTTAAAGCCACTTTTTAACTCATATGTTATTTCCGAATTTTCTAACATTATTATTCAAAATATAACAATACAATCTTATGTACCTTTTCCACGAATCCCTTTTTTCAGTTGTTAAAATTTTCATCCATTAATCTCTGTAATCCTGTTTCTTTACATCTGCTCCAAACCTTTGTAATTTCTCTCTTCCCTTCCTTCTTCCTTTCTTCTTGTTCTCTATCCCTTTTCTATACCCCTTGTCTCTCCACCTCCCATTTCTCTTCTGTTTGTTCCCTTTTCGTTGCTTTCCAACATATATCCACTTTTTACATTATTTTTCGTTTTTATTGAGCAGAAGATTTTTTGGTCTTAAATTCTCCTCTCTTCCCGTTTCCCTTTCTCCCCGTACAGTTTAATTGTTCATTAAAGATGGCTTCTTCTTTATTCCACTCTTCTAGTTGCGCAATCCTTTCTTGTTTTTTCTTATAGATACAGATCTCCATTTCTAAAAATTGAAAAACAGAGCCAAAAATGATCCTTCCTCTTGCTGTGCCTCTTCTTTATATTTTGTAGATTCCATTCCAGTTCATCCAGAAGTGATGCCATTGGAGAGTTTTCTTAAACACAAACCACCTGATTGTTTTTACTCAATTCAAATATAATTTCCAAAAATTCCAATGTCACCAAGACAGTCTTAAATTACACACAAGCTGTTCCGTTCAATACTTTCTTCTTTTTTTACTTTCTCTTTCTTGGGTTACTGTTTTGTTGCAGAACTTCCAGTTAAAATGTATCTCTTTTAGCAAGTCTTATTTAAATTCAACTTTTAGTTCTTTTCAATTCCAGGCAGCTCCTCCTTCCAACATCCTGCCCTTATTCTTTTCCTCTCCTTTCCCTCTTGTAACAAAAAAAGAATTTTTTAAAAGTGTTCAGACAATCTTTTCTTATCCCCTTGGCATTTAATTATATTTCCAGTTTAGTTACCTCTTGGTGCCAAAGCGGATTTTTCCAATTTCTCATTCAGCTCTCTTTGCTGTCAACATAGGGAAGGAGAGTGAAGAAAAAAAACCACTTTCTTTTTTCACTTTCATTCGCTGCTTCCAACTCTTCTTTGGGAGTGATGTATCTTTTATAAAATTTAAATTCCAGGATACCTTGGTCATTACTTTTTGTCCCGGTCAGCCAAAACTTTCACTTCTTAACTTCCTCCTGCACTTTCTTTTCTGGCTCAGTGCTTCTTTGAGGCGGCCATTTCTGACCGCCGCTCTTAGAATCTGAATCATTGAAACATAACTGAATTATTTTTTTAATTTAAGTAGCTTTATTATAAATATATTTACATCTGAATTAAAACCACTGAACTTCAATTACTTTTATTTCAGAACTGAAAGTTTTTTAAACAGATCTGACTTGCAAACAGATCTTTTCTATCCTCCCTAGAAACTATAGCTAACTATGTCAAGATCCCGAGCTTCTCTTCAGTTGGGTTTTATTTAGATAACCCTGATTCTCTTAAAATATTACCATGTGCGTGTCTGCTCTCAAAATGGCAGAACTTTCAATTGGACTTGTTCCCAGATATGTATATTAGAATTGTTCCCTTTATTAGAAAACAATATTCACGAAATAAACTTAAATTCAGCAAACATTACTGCCACAAGGCACAATTAAATAATTTTACAAATAGGATGGGCACAAAAATAAAAATAAACATTGCATAAATCAGGCAAGATCTTGGATGAGATCATTGTTTTATTAAGATTTCTTGGTTCTNTCACTGATTCTTTTAAGATATTAGGGTTATCTTTTAAGCTATTGTTTTGGAATGTTTTTTGTGAATTAGATGTGTATCATGTTGCTAACTTAATATAATATACATTTATGATACTATCCATATCAGTCTGTCTAATCTTTTATCCAGTCTAATAGGTTTTTTGTTTCCTTCATGCCTTATCAAAATCGAACAACCTTATTTCATGCCAAAATAATACCTTACAAATGTTTACTTTGGTAATTATTCTAAGTTACTGAATATTTCAAATAACTAATAAACATTGCCAAATTTGTTGTATATTTTGTGTACTTACAACAAAAATTTGAACCAACAAAAGTGACTTATAATGTGCCAATGCTGATATAGGATTGTATTTCCCAAGAAAGAGCCTCTGAGTGTAAAATACTAAAGCCCATGTCACACTGCAACAACGAATGCAAAAGAGGAATGTAAAACGGAGGAAAAACGTTTCCATCCCGTTTGGGAAAACGTGATGCATCTGTTGTGTACTCACCTGCATACGTCTTTTCACGCTCTATCCATCAAACATCATCTACTGCCTATTTATCTGCTCAAAAGTTTTGAGCTGCACAAAACTTTTTCAGCGGATGCAACTTTCCGCCAACGTACGACTCTACATCTGTCGACACATATGGTCAAGGCAACATTCTACGTCCGTTGTCATCCGTTAAACGTCCGCGTGTATCCTCTGGCATCCTCCTGGGCAACCGCATAACTCACAGTCTGCTGCAGCGGGAAAGGGTAAAGCAGGAAGGACCAGCGAAAGGTACGTGGAACTCCACACAGTGTTATAGTGGCACTGGACATAGAAAGATGAAACGGATGCAGCATAGGATATATAAGCATTAAAATGGACAAAGTTTGCATATGGGCAGTATCTCGGATATTTAGGTGTCTGGAGGCATGTGTTAGAGTATTGTTGGAAGGACACCTTAGTGGAAAAACTAACATTTTCCTATTAAAAAGGGGGAGGAAATCACCTGGATCGGTCATTTTTCAGTCAGCAGCTATGGTGGCAGACCTCTCAGCCTGCTCTTGCTCTTCAAACCATATCCATTGATCTGCCACCATGGATATCCACAGACTTCTTTGTGTATGCCTGCCATCCATTCATACACCAGAACCAAGGCCCTGTTTCAACTGTGTTTCAAACCTTTCTTACGCCTGAAGGAGCAGTGGAGTGCAGACAGGATGGTTAGATGCTTAATGGATTGCTTCCTTGAGCCTGTTCCTCATAAACACTGATGGAAATTGTGCCATTGTATGTTTGAGTGGCCCTACAATGAATAGCGGGCAATTGAATAAAGAGTTTTGTTTATTTTTAAATGTGTTTATCAATGAATAAATTGTTATTGATAATAAAGGGCATACAGTGTGGCAGCTGGAAGGGTGTGACCCATACCAGTCCTACTATTGCTTGCACTGGAGGTTTAAATCTATCCCACACCTATCCTTACCTCATCCCACAACTATCCTTACCCATCCCGCACAGCATGCAAAGGCATTAACCCTTTTTTCAAAATTTTCATCGAACACTTTATTAAGTAAAAAAAAAGTGAACCAATGTGTGAAGCAAAGATAAACTTTTATTAATAAAAAAACTGTATGGACTTTATTAAAAAAGCAAAAGTGACCAAGTAAAGTGTCTTAAGCAAAATAAAGTGAACAGGTACAACTCAATCTCTGCCTCTCTTCTCAGTCACTCTGACGGCGTGGCCCGTGTCTTCAGATGTAAAGGGGCCAGGGATTGTGGAGATGGCTGTGGCTGGAGTTCTGGTCTGAGGCACCATTGGTGTGCCTGGCCCTGGAGTACAACAGGAGATATGGTGTGTTCAGGAAGCTCTCAGAGAGCTGACTCAGTCCCGTTGAGGTGAGAGGCCCTTCATCAAGTACCTGGGTGTGAGGGCCCAAGACTGATGATAGTATGTTCTGACAAAGGTGCTTGGCTGTGTGGGTGGACGGAAGGAGGAGTGTAGTGGGGCTGTCTTGGTCTGCAGCTGGGGTCAGCTTGAGGCGTCGCTTGGCGTCGAATGAACCTGGGCCTGGACTGGGAAGGGGCTGCCTCTGCTGTGGGAAGTCCTGGAAGTGGTAGCTTGGTAAGTGAGAAGCTGTTGAATATCCGGGAGAAGGGCTGTGACATCAACCCTGGGGTGGAGCAGACCTGGAGGGGTAGGGGAGTAGGTTCAGCTGGGCCTGGAGGTGGTGTGCCAGAAGGAACTAGTGATCCTTCTCCTCCATCAATCTGGTGTGGGCCTTGGGCATGTCCATGAGGGTCTGGCTCCACGTAGGTGGATGAAGGCTTGCAGTTCAAGGACGTATGTCAATAGTGGACCAGCTGGGAGAGGAAATCTGTGCTGGCTTTAAATTGTGTCCTCTGATCTCCAGAGGACAATGGGCTCTGTCCTCCTGGTCTGCCTTCTCTGCCAGCTTTTCTGTTGGAGCTGGGCGGTGGGGGTGGGTTGGTCTCTGGTGCGCTGCTTCTTCTTGCCTCCATATCTGATGACAGGGGATCCTCCATGTGTCCTTCCGCACGGAGGGATGCAGCTGGTCAGGGGAGTCTTCTGTTTGTGGGGCACCTCCAAAGACACCCTGCCTCTGGACACGGTAGCTGTTCTCCTGGCTGGAAGTGGAGTGGCTCTCTTGTGGGCTGTCTGAGGAGAGGTTGACAGAGGGGCTGGATCCTTCAGTGTTGTGATCCAACCCCTCCAAGATAAGCGTGCACTTGGCCATTTCTTCAGGTGCAGCTTGCGCATACCAGGGTTGTGCATGTGCTTCCACCACCCCTAGGAGGACATCTGAAGTGCCAGCCCAGGTTCTCCGCCTTCTCTCTCCAAGCTGCCTGCTTTTCTCCTTTGGTGTCCGATAGAGCCTGTGGCCCTTCCTCCACAGTTAACTCGTTCTCACTCAGCCATTCCAGAACCTCCTCGCTCATGGTCCTCGGAAAATAGGAGTACTTGTTTCCTCTCTCTCCTTCTCCTTTCCTTGCCTCTTTCCTACCCTCATGGCAGGCGCTTCAGCCAACGCAGGACTTTGAGGCGCCTTGGGGCTGGTTCCACCCACAGCAAGCAGCAGCAGGGAGAAGCACCACCAGCGCAGGAGAAGCAACCAAGCAGCACCAGCAGGCATCAAGCAGCACCAGCAGAAGAAGCACCAGCAGGCACATCACACACCAGCAGGAGCAAGCACCAAGCAGCAGCAGCAGCAGGAGAAGCACACCGCCAGCAGCAACACCAGGAGGCACCCAGCAACCAGCAGCATAGCCACACAGCGCTAGAGTTAGCACCAGGGGGTGGGATATAGTCGTTCTGTCCTTCTTGCCAGGGCTTGGCAGGTAGTAGGCACAGGCTTCTCTTCTTCCCCATGGTGTTCTCCTCAAGATGTCTCTGACAACAGGTCATTTCCTGCTGCATGCTGACTGCTTGCAGAGCTGCAAATCCTTTTATATCCGTGGAGCTGATAGCAATTCATCCTCCCTAGCATTGCACAGTGAACGCTTTTTCATCTGCTGCATACCGCTACGGATCTAATAGGGCGTCCATGATGGCATCTGCGTCATCTGCTACGCATCCGCTCTTTCTGCTACACGTCCGCTCGCTAATTCTCCCCCGGAACCCCTGCGGATGTGTCAATCGCTTCCATCTGCTTTCATCCGCTAGGCCTCTGTACGAACAATCCGCTTTACATCCCTCCGCTACACTCCCCCCCACGTCCGTTCGCCTTTCCGCTGTTTCCATTCTGTTTCATCGCAAAATTTGGGGACACTTTTGAGAGCGGAATAACAACGGATGAGCCCGAAATTTTGCTCGTCCGCTGTGTCCTTTTTGCATACGTTTTGCATCCGTCGGCCAGTGTGACCTAGCCTAACCTGGGAGCACATTAAAAACTTTCAAAATCTTAATAGCCCTTTTTTAAAAGCATACCATTATGTTTGGGAGGCATCTTTCCTATGATCCACCCAAACCATCTTAATAACACAGATAGATTGTTGATCTATATTCATTCTAATGTTGCTTTTTGAGCTCATCTAACTAAATAAATTAACGCATTCCTTGTGATTGTCCTGTGTGGGTAAAACATTGGGCATTTGGAAGGAAAGAAGGAAATGTACAGAAGTAAATGGTGTGTGACATCTCACAAATGCCATGTTTTAGATCAGATGCTGGGATATAGACATGTAATGGCAGCACTTACATGATAGTGTCACTGTATGCATGTTATTTTGGCATCAACACAGAGATGGCTGTAGATATCTCTGGTTAAAATCAATAATCTTCTTTTTACTGGTGTGATCTAATTAGTACTAACTACCTCCATTAAATTTGAGATTTTATGCATCTTTGCATAATGTAGGAATTGCTAAACAATAAGATGTTAATCTGTTCATAATCTGAAGGGACACGGTGGCTCAATGGCTAAGACGCTGAGCTTGTTGATCAAAAAGATCCTCAATTTGAATCCCTAGTGCTGCGTAACGGAGTGAGCTCCCGTTACTTGTCCCAGCTTCTGCCAACCTAGCAATTCGAAAGCATGGAAAAATGCAAGTAGAAAAATAGGGACCACTTTGGTGGGAAGGTAACAGCATCCATGTGCCTTCAATGTTTAGTCATGCTGACCATATGAACATGGAGACATCTTCGGACAGCGCTAGTTCTTCAGCTTTATAACGGAGATTAATGCCATCCTCGAGAGCCGGAAACAACTAGAATGTATCTGCAGGGGGAACCTTTACCTTTACCTTAATCAAAATCTAGCTGAGCCAGCAAATAATTATTTATTCCATCATAAGCTTTCTCATTCAGCTACAATGTGCTTAAGCCCATGTCCCACTGCACCAATGGATGCAAAGAGGATGTAAAATGTTAAAAAAAGCTTGCCATCCATTGGAAAACGCGATGCATCCGTTGTGTACTCACTGCATACGTGTTTCGTACGCTCTATCCCTCCAGCATCCGAAGCACTGAGATTTCATCCGCGCAAGAAGTTTTGAACTGCACAAAACTTTGTGAACGGATGACCTTTCTGCTGTGTACAATGTAAATCCGTGACATACGAGCAACAAACGTTCTATGTCCGTTTATCATCCGTTAAACGTCCACTGTATCCTCTCTGCATCCTCTGGGCATCCTCGCAACTCACATCCGCTGCAGCTGAAAACGGAAAGAGGGAGGAAACAAAAGGTACACGGAATGTCTACACAGCATTAGTAGAACGGAAATAGAAAGGATGAGCAGTGAGCGGTTTGCATCCGATATAATCTGCTCGGCTTCCTATGAATATCCGTTTAACATCCCCGCTACATACTACCCACGTCTGTTCTTTTCCGTTCTGTTTATGCAAATTTTCACCACTTTTGGGAGGGGATGACAATGGATGGAGCCACCCCTGCAATTTTGCTCATCCGCTGTGTCCTTTATGCATACATTTTGCATCCATCGGCCAGTGGGACAGGGCCTTTACTTCTCAGTTCATATAAAAAAAATTACATGTCAGATTCATGTTCAATAACTAGCTTTTATAAGCTAATATCATGAAAATTGTGCCACTGTGCTTAGAATGCAGTACTGCAGGGCTTTGATCCTCACGGGCTGCAAGTTGACTCCAAGCCTTTCATCCTTCTGAGGTTGATAAAATGTGGACCCAGATTGTTGGGGTAAATATGCTCTGTAAACTGCTTAGAGAGGGCTATGAAATGGTATATAAGTCTAAGTGCTATTGCTATCACATTTCATTCTAAAATTGTTTCTTTGAAGTTTGTATTATTATTTTTTCTTGTTAATCTGTTAAAGGTTGTCTAAACTGGCTTTAGCCTAGAGTTTTCCATTTAAATTTTATATACTTGGCTTTTTAAAATATATAGTGATAAATGAAATAAAGGTGAAATCAGAGAAGGGAGAACTGATGTCTGGAAATGCTTACAGTTTTTCTAGAGACATCCCCATATATACTTTATATTCTTCCTTGTGTTTCTTCAACCAAAAGAAATGTAGTTATTGGCCTGCAGTGAAGCAGAAGGAGATAGCTCTTCAGTTCAGATTGATTTTAGTTTAAACTCAGTAGCTGGGGATTTATAGGGTTGTTCATAAGCCCACCATAATGTTAGGGAATGTAATTAATGCCTAAGCCATGTCTCTCTATCTCTTTGAAATTGCTCCTAATTTGGGAGAGAACAAGTTGGAAAGTTTTCATTAACAGGCAAGCTTGTGGGAAAATAGGACATATTAATATAAAAATCAGGGACACTTGGAGGTGATAAAAGTTACCAGCTAGTAATTGGAAGGTAGATAATACCCAAGTCCTAATTTTAACACCCCAATCAAATCTCAGGCTCTCTAGTCAAGGTATACAATACTTTGAGAAAAAAAATGGAAAGTTCAATAGATCTGAATATTAAAAGGAAAGGCAATGAGAAGCCCAAGGATTATTCCCAAATATATAATCTTCCCTATGTTAATTTATGTTAATTCCTATCCTGAAGAGCTCAATGTATTATTGGAATATAAATTTAGAAACACAGTTTACTCACTTTCTTATCTACTTAATTGTCAAGCTCCTTGGCAAAATCTCAGCAGAACTTCGTGGACATTTAACTTTACATGGTTTGGCTATATTCTACATTCAATATCTCACTTAATGCCCTTCAACATACAATCTGGCATACTTAGATTAAAAAAAACCCTCTAGTTTCACGTTAGGAAGAAATGACTAAAACAATGCATTCCCTCTTTTTACTCATTGCAGATAAAATTTCAGCATTCCTTTTTCTAATTTTTCTAAGGTTTAACCATTTTGTCTTCTGCTTTTCAGCTGTGAAGCCCATGAACTACCGGTTGTTGACAAATCTAATCTAAGAAACCCTAATTCTCAACCGCATTCCCATATTAATAGATTAACAATGGCACTTTGAGGAAACCATTGGGGGTGACAGGTTCTATTGGCAGGAGTAGTGTTCTCTGAATGGTGTCCTACCCACAGGATAGGGTAGAAGGGAACATGAATATGTTTATTCCTGAATATTTTCCTAGGAAGGCCTTTGAAATCACATAGAGCAGTTGCAGAGGGAGAAGGAACTCCTTATAAATCATCTTTCCCTTCCTTTCATCAGCAAGATTCGCAATTGGAATTGGTCTACATTGTAAATGAATGATTGCCTTAGTATCCAGGCTCTTAGAAATCGCAATAGCACTTATACCATTCCACAGTCCTTTACAACACACGCTCGGTGGTTTACAATGTCAGCATTATTGCTATATTGCCCCCTACAATCATTTTACCAACCTTGGAAGGATGGAAGGCTGAGTCAACCTTGAGCCCCTAAGGATCAAACTCCAGCTGTGGGCAGAATTAGCCTGCAATACTGCATTCTATCCGCTGCCCCACCAAAGTTCTGCTTAATAAGACGGCTCCTCAATCAATTCAGCAAGTCAGGATATATGTTACTGGATGATGCAGAGCTTCAGATAGTTCTAAAATTCACAGGTAAATATTCAGAAAATATATGACACAACTGTGACCTGAAGATGTGAGGTTCTGACATTATCCTTATAGTGTTGCCCTAATCCTGTCCCCATCACTGAGTGAGAAAGCAACAGTACTGGTATAACACAGTCACCTCTTCTCATTCTGATGCTATCCAATAATAACCTTAGGAAGTATAAAACCTGTTATGTTCACCACCAACTACCTTGAAGATGAAGCCAACTGACCTGGTGTGGGTATAATCAAAAGTGTGTTTTGGGAGCATTGGGAGCTGCTTTCTCCCTTGCTTCTGGACCCTATATAGTTTTCATGGTGGCCATTTTTCTACCCCATTCACCCTCTTCACTGGTAATTTGCTTCCTGAATTCTTTTGATACCCATCACCTCCCTAATCCTTGTTTGTGACATCGACTTCCCAGAAAGTAAGAAGAGAAGAGAGCAAAATTCCACTATTTTATTTAAGAAAGGAAAGGTTTTTTTTTAATTACTTCACTTTAACAGTATTATGAAATCCTTCTTGACCTTAAAATGCAGCAGCTCTGTTTGTCTTCATTGTGGTGCCCAGAGAGATACTACAATGTGGTGAGAATAAGTGCCTTGCAGAGAGAGATAAGCAAGAGGATAAGCAAAGATGTTGAAATGGATTTTGTTTATTTGTCACTTTCCCTGCATTTGTTAAAACTCAATGGTTTTCCTTTCCTTCTGCAAACAAAGAGTGGGTTTGCCCAGTAGTGACCGTGTTTCCCTGAAAATAAGACCAACTGGAAAATAAGTTGCAGAGGGAGCAATTAGCATGATTTTTCCATATGCTTGTAATATAAGCCCTACCCCAAAAAATAAGCCCCAGTTAAGATTGTTAGCCACTTGGATGTATTTTAGTACTATATTTCCCCCAAAATAATGGTGGGAAGGTAACAATGTTCCATGCACCTTCGGCATTTAGTCATGCTGGCCACATGACCATGGAGACATCTTTGGACAGCACTGGCTCTTCAACTTTGAAACAGATGGGTACCGTCCCCTAGTGTCGGGAACAACTAGCACGTATGTGAAGGGGAACCTTTACTATATATTTTACCTATATCTATATATCTGTCTGTCTGTATTACTTATTAATTAAGCAAGTTGTAAAACTAACTACTTTAAAAATCAAGTCCTACATTTTAATTTTGGCAATGCTCATTAAAACATGCTCTAATGAGCTTCTATATGCATTCATGCCATTTTGTGCAAACAGGCACCTCTTTCTTGTTTTGAAAACTGGTCAGTCAGTTTCAGTGGATGTAACTGAAGTCTAGAAATTAGATGATGGCAACTTACTCATGTGTGAAAAGTAGACACAAATTATTAATATTATGACATTAAATTCAGATTAGCCTTTCTACGAATGAAAAATTTTATTCCATTCATATGAGCTACCTAAACTATCAAAGTGTACCCATGGTAGAAAGGAAAATTAAGTAATTGTTATCAGTTTTTCTTTCTCCTACATTGTCTTATCATCATTTCATGGATTTCCCAGAATCAAACTTTCTAACCCTTAAGAGCAGCTTTTCAGCAGATACAGACAGGGTATAGGTAGCCCTCAACTGGTGACCACAATTGAGCCCAAAATTTCTGTTGTTAAGTGAGATGTTTGTTAAGTGAGTTTTGCTCCATTTTATGACTTTTCATGCCACCATTGTTAAGTGAATCACTGCTGTTGATAGGTTAGTAACCCAGTTGTTAAATGAAGTTGGTTTTCCCATTAACTTTACTTGTCAGAAGGTCGCAAAAGATGATCATATGACTCCCACTCAGGGGTGGGATTCTACCGGTTCAGACCAATTTGGGTGAACCGGTATTTCTGGTGATCATTTGGCCTCACCCATCTGCCCCTGCCTTTTTCCTGTGCTTTATTACCTTGTTTTTGAGCACAGCTGATTTGCGCGGCAGAGTGTTTTGCTGCACATCAGCTGTTTTATTCACCGGGGCTGCAGCAGAAGGTAAATATTATAGCTAAAAATGCTCTTTTCTAAATGCTGTGTGCACGCGCAAAGCACGTGCTCACTGGACCGGTTGTTATAACAATTGAATCGCACCTCCTGACCCTGGGACACTGCAACCGTCACAAATATGAACCAGTTGCCAAACATCTGAATTTTGGTCACGTGATTATGGAGATGCTGCAAAGGTACTAACTCTGAAAAATGGTCACAAAGTCACATTTTTTTCAGTGCTGTTGAAACTTTGAACAGTCACTAAATGAACTGCTGTAAGTCGAGGACTATGTCTACAAATAAAAAGGAGCTTTCAGCATTCTAACACTTAACCCCATTTAAATCATGAGTCTCTAGCCAAACTCCAAAATGATTTATTGGGAGTTAAAAGATGTGGCATTGCCTGGGTATAGCCGACTCTCAGACACATAATTCATTGTCACCCTTGACCCTAGTTTTCCCCCATCCCCTGGGTATATCATAATTCATATTCTCCAATGGGACACATCTATAGCCAAGAGTCATCAATCATACTGTCCAGTTAGAATTTTGTGCGTCAGAAACCTCGGTCCCCTAGAAACTATCTTTGAAAATATTTTTGGTGCCCACTGCTTCCTCCTCCCTTTCTGTTGGCAATTCTAAAAGACTACCAATATATTTTTATGAGTTGACAGGAGAAATTTCAGAAAACACTTTCTCTTCCTTTTTCGTTCTTCAGCGCAAATAGTATTCTACCGGTCTATTATGAAGATTTCATTGAGTTGTGCGCTCAATGGGACTTTTCCCCATTGCCAGCCTAACGGATAACCCCGGAATTCCCTGGAGGTCTCCCATCCATGTACCAACCAAGTCGAACCCTACTTAGCTTCCTATCTTCCAAGCCTAGACAAAGTCAGCCGGGTGCTGCCATTTGCTGAGACCTGCTAATCACTACTGCAGAACCAACCCATAGGGAGCTTCACCACAGAGGATGAGACTCTTATTTTTTTTATAGAAGTAATAACAATAACGATTCTGAAGAATGATGGCTAAAATGAAACGTGTTCGAAATCTAATCCTAAAACCTTTCTCTAATGCAAAAAAATAATAATGAATTTTGGAAAAAAGAGTTCTGCAATGAAAATATGATTAGCTAAATCTGGCCATTGGTAGATGGTGCCTAGCCTTCCTTACTGTTACTATTATTGTTCCTTATGGAAATAGAAGACTAGATCCCTGTATTAATGTCTAACAAGCAATTTATTTTAGAGGCATGGAAGAGAAACTCTTGGCCTCTGTTTACAAGGGCACTGAAAAGCAAATTGCTCTTGAGATCCTCATTCAAATCCTCATTCAAATAGGGATAATAAACTTATTTCTGGGTTACATCACTTCAAGTGGCAGAATGTCGTAGAGTTGAGAGAGGTGTCATATCACTGAATTTTTAAAAATCTGCCTGTATGAAAAAATTAGCACGTTATATATATATATATATATATAAAATTGGGCTGAAGCAGAAGAGGTTAAACCTTTCCAGGAATGTAGTGGTAGGTGAAATGTCTTTCTTTTCAGATTCTTTATAACCTGCGAAGTCACAAAAAGGAGAACTTTTCGTCTATTAGGCCTTGAATGTTGCAAGGGAGCCTATTTTCTCTCTTTTTAAGGACCCACATTCTTAAAAAGCTTACATTCTCTTATGGATGAAAAATATAAAAATGCAGTCTGTTTTTTATTTTATTTTTATTTGGACACAGGAAAGGGAAAGTGGGCAGGCAGACAGACTGGCTAGGCAACAGAAAGTGCCAAAAATTCTTGTAGTATCTAAGGAGCTACCGTGTTTCTCATATAATAAGGCCGGGTCTTTTTTTTTTTTTTTGAGCCCCCCAAAAATAGCTAGGCTGTCTTTTTGGGGTTGACTTAATTCCCCCCCCCTTGCATCTTCGGGTGGTCAGGTGGCGACGGCTTGGATATTGATCTCGGCGGTGGGGCGCTTCATATCGGGGTCAACGCAGGCAGCACCATATCCGGGTATGCAACAAAAGTACTTCCTAATGGCAAGCCCCCCCCACCATTCCCCCCCATTTTGCATATTTTAATATAGGCCTTAATTTGGGGGGAGGGGCTTAATTTCATTTCATGCCTATAAAACATGCTGGGACTTCCTATGGGGGGGGACGTATTGTTGGAGAAACAGGGTACCAATTTATTAGAGCATGAAATCCATCAAAGATTATGGTATAACAAGACATGATTCATACAACCAGATTATTTAAAGAGCTATTTGGTTAATTTTCTGTAATTTAGAAAGGGGAGGAGTGAATCTGTCCCCTTAGGCTAGTTTTTAATTCCATGTAGTGCACAAATCCATAAAATGGTTAATTCAGTCAATATTGTAAGTTAAGCAAGTTGAATGAATGAGGACTCTTTAAGATGCCACAAGTTTCTTGGCTGATTATATATATAATCATATGAACCCAATACAGAAGCCTGATGATGGCAGATGCTGAACAGCATATATATATATATATATATTCTTAAGTTTTTGTGGGTACTTACATGTATGCTGTTCAGCTTTGTTCGGGTATTTTCCCACATCACTGTAGTTGTGCTTTTAAAGTTGTAGCAACGTTTCAGACGAACACAGACAAACATATACAGAAGCCTGATGATGGCAGATGAGATTCTGCCGAAACGTTGCTACAACTTTAAAACCACAAAGAGATACTAGTGGCTGATCCTGCCATTTTCAACACGTTCTGCCTTTAACCTAAATTAAATCAAAGCTGCCTTCTCTTATTGGGAAAGGAAGAGATTACAGCTTTCTGACATCCCCAGAAGATTGACTGAAATTGGTGTATCTCTTTCCCTTCTCAAATAATAAGAGTTTGAATTTACTCTTTACCATTGGTGGCAGCTATATAATTGCATTTAATTAACTCCTCACCAAAACTTTTGCTTGGAATACAAAAAAACTAAAAGCATATTTGTAAAGGGAAAAAAGTGGCATGGCTGTGATTTGAAATACTAATCAAGGCCTGAGGTTGCGCTCAAAGACCTGCCTGCTAAAACCCATAATTTTTTTCAGCCTCACTGATATTAATCCAGAATAACTCTATAGTTTCAGCTGTGGCTTTTCCTCAAATAATAAAGGGATATATTTTATTTAGTAATAAATAATATTAATTATTATTAATTAATAAGTAATAACCTATAATGGGCTCCTTCTTTCATGTTGGTTATAACTGCACCCTTGTTCTAACAATAATTCTCAATTAAACTTAAATTGACCTTATTTTTAAGATTGGGGTGGTGGTCTAAATATCCCTTTGCCTTGATATTCACCTGTCAGTGTGCTGTGGTTCAGATAATCAGTTCATTTAACGCAATAAAAATCCTGCTTCTAAACAAGAGCCACCCAGGTAGATGTACAACATATGATATTCAGAAAAACACTGCTTCTAGAGGAGGAAATTTCCATTTTTGAATAGTTTCAAGAATAATCCATAAGGCTGATGAAATACAGAACTGGAAAGAGTATTTTTCTATTATTTTACTAGATGTTTTAAGATAAAAAACTTTCCTTGTTATGAAATGGGAAGCGTACACTTTCTAGCTATCTCGTACAACAATGCCAATAGGGTGACATATTCACAAGCCGGTTTAATGAATACATTTTAGTTTGAATCAAATGGGAAAGAGAATTAGAGTACTTACTGGAAATCATTTTTCCCCTACTTTAAACCGAGCATCTGCCTCCTGATTCTCATTGTTTTAATGGAATAAGAAAATGCAGTCAGTTTAAGCTCAAATTGTAGTCCAAAATTCTCCATTCTCTCTACCTTCAAGGCTGTGCTGACAGATCCCACCTGGGGCTCAAAGAGTTGTCAGCAAAGGTAGTGAGTTCCAGAGCCTCTTCTGGAACACTTTCCCAGCCTCATTTCCTCTTCTCAGCCTCAAAGGAAGACCGAAAAAAAGGACAGAACCAGGAGGCCATGCAGCAAAGTTTCAAGGGCCCAGAAATTTCGCAGTTGTAGTTTTCCTTTTGGAGCTGTCCTTGGTGCTAAAGAAGTCCTTCTACTTTCTCACAATCCAGAGCTTTTCCCCCAAAGCAGAGAAGTTTGGCCAAAAAAGCCAAATGACTCATATTCTATATTAGCAGATCAGGGAGAAGCTTACAAATGCAGATTAAACCAGCAAGCTCATCTGTCTGGCTTGTGATGCCTATCTTTTTTTTTTTCTTTAAAGGCTTATGCACACATGGACTTTTTAATTCTATTTAATACCCAATGCCATACTGTGAATAATACACACCCATTTAATTACTACTCTTATAACATGATGCTATGCAGAATTTTTGAAAGTATCATCTGGTCTAATGTAATTTGTTTCCAGATTAGGGAAATTGGAGATAAAAGGTTCACGTAGGAATTCATTTGTCTTGACTCCAAAGCAAGGATTCAAGGGTAGAATAGGTGCTGCAACTTCTAGCACTGCTTTTCCCAAAATGATGCCCTTCTGTCTGTGATTTCCAGGATGCACAACAACAGAAGGTAGGAATTGCCCTTCACCCTTGCAGTACTCTGATAGCTATTGGGCGACTTCATATCTGAATGTAAAAAATTCCTCTGGAAAACTTGGTGCCATATAACAGATAATCAGAGTTGGAAGGGACCTTGTAGGTCATCTAGTTCAAACCCCCTCCCCCAAGCAGAAGACCCTGCAATATTTCTGACAAATGGCAGTCCAATGTGTTATTGAAAGTCTCAAGTGATGATGTTCCCAATATCATGATATAGACAGTTGTTCCCCCTTTTCTTCTCCAGATCCTAGGAAAATGGAAGCTTCCCACTTAAAGATTGTATCTGAAGATACAGTTCATTTTCCTTTAAAATTTCAAAGTAGACAGGTACATTGTTACTTTCCATAATTCTTCACCCCTCACCCAGATTTACCCCAAATTACCCCAATACCCTCTCCTTCAAGAACATGTCCCAAAGTCCCAGAGAGGATGAAACAAGTCATGTAGTGCCTGCTTCCTGGTGATTCCTGAGGGTTGGTAATAGGTTTTCTATTCAACCACAATGTGTGGGCCTCATCTTCTGAACCTACATTGCTCAGGCAATAAGGCAATGAAGATAAATAAGAAGGAAAAAGTCAGCACTGGGGAAGGAAGGAGGACCTAGGGTTTAAGAAAAAACTAAGTCCAAGCACACCAGTGGATGAACAGCTGGCCCAGAAGGCCCTGAAGCTTCTCTTCATCCAGCTTTTACTAGTCAACCATAGCCTTTTCCAGGTTTCTAGATGGAGGTGAGAACAATAATGGAGCAAGAGTAACAGAAGAGTAAGAGAAAGTGTAGGTGGTTGAGCCCACAAAACAAGTGACCTTGGTTTTTCTCCATTGAAGGAAACCCTGAAAGATCATCAATCTCAAAGATAAAGGGAAAATGGGGATTTTCCCCCTCTGTGAAAGGGGAAAAATATTTAACTAGGAGATTGGGAATTGAAGGAAAGTTGTAATGAGTAGAATCCTGGAGAGATTCAGTCTTCAGAAAGAGCCAGTCCTCTTATAATCCTGTTGGAAATAGAAATAGATAAATGCTAGAGAAAAGAGGAAGATTGACTTAAACGTTGCTCTTGAGAGAGTAAAATCTAAAAACAGTTTGCTTCTCGAATGTGCTAAAGGTAGATTTGGGGATGCCTTCTAAGACAAAGCCATTTCTATTATTTCACTCTATCTTTGGGTGACATTGGGGGGGGGGAGACAGAGGGAGGGAGAGAGAGGGGGGAGGGAGAGATTGGAAGGGACGGGGTTGGGAGAGGAGAAAAAGAGAAAGAAAAACTTCAAGGATTTTTTTTTTTTTGCTTGCTTGAGCACATTTAAATGAGTGTGCATCTGTAGCTTTTTAAACATCGAATCAAGCCCTTTCTTCAAGAAAAGCCTCTTTTAATTAGCTTTAGAAGCCAGCAAAGGCGTCTAATGAAGTGGGTTTATTTAGCTTGCTCATAATTTAAGTGAGGAGCAATCCAAATTGTTTATCACTGAAGTGAAGAGTTCACACTGCACCGCAGGCATGGAAAAACTAAAGGAAGGAAGCCGTGTTGGTTTTCCAGGAAAATGCTTGCAACCATCGGAACAACCTCATTCTTTTCAGGTGGGATCACCAACACTTAGGAAAACTGTTTGATACGATCTCCTGTTCCTTTCACTTCTTTTCTTGCCCCACTCAGGAGAAGATAATTTTGCTGGAGGAAAAGCACCCTTGGGTTGCAATTCTGCTGACCCACTGAAGTAAATGACTAACTTCAGAGCACCGATGCATAGCACTGGGTCTAGTTGTTATAAAACATCTCTTCCTCTCCCCTTATCCCCTTAAGGAAACAAATAGCAAAGGATTTTAATTTTTTGATGTTAGAGGAAAAAAATGTGTGGGAGAAAGTGTTTTAAGTCTATATCAAACCATAATTTAAACATATTTCAAAATGTATTCAACCACTGTATTGTGTCTCCATGATCAGTACAAATTGTTGTTTTTGCGGTGAAAGTATTTTAAGCTTTTCTTTCCTTCCTTCTGATTATGGAAATGAATAATAACTAAGATACGGATTCAACACCAGCCTTTAATTTTCCGGTCATCCAATTTAGTTCAAAATTTAATTTACTTAAACTCCTTGTGTGTACACATCCACATACACCCCACAGAACTGTTCAATAAGTTGCATTCAGAGCATCTAGACTCTAAGAGCATCTTACTTTTTCCCTTTTGAATTTCCATGTTGCCTTACAAAGGAAACCATTTCTGTTGTGTTTTAAGTCACAGTGGCCACCACCCTTTTGTGTGTGTGTGTGTGTGTGTGTGTGTGTGAGAGAGAGAGAGAGAGAGAGAGGGAGAGAGAGGAGAGAGAGAGAAGAGAGAAGAGAGAAGACCGGAGAGAGAGACGAGGATGAGCAGGAGGAAGAGGAGAAAACCCTGAATATTTATAAATCCTTCACCCATTTTCCAAGTGAAGCCAATGCCTAAACCCTTTTCCCCAATGAAAATCATTTCAAGGGCTTTTAGCCACCCCTTCTTTGTGCTCAGGGCGCCTGGGAGCAAACTAGGACCAATCCGTGTGCTTGTAAAACTGTTGCACCCAGTGTTGTTGAATTCTTCAAAACCGCGAGCCCGGATTAAGTTGCTGAGTTCAGTTTCCCGAACTTTGGTCATTTCCTTGGACCACTGAGGGTGGTGCATCTTAGCGGAAAGCCTTTCAGACTCGGAGGAATCCTACAAGGGAAATGGCCAAACTTGCATCTTTGGAGAAGGGAGGGTTTTGCAGGGAGTGGAGGGTGGCGGTAGGGGAATCAAGGCCAGCATTTATCGATTTAATCCTGAAGTCCCAATTAACACCAGAGGGTAGGGGAAAAAAAAAAAATAAAAAAATGAGGAGAGAAAATAGCGAGGGCGAAGAGGACGGATCCGCAGGAGGGCCAGGGGCTACCCCTGGATGCAATGTGTCAGCGCGCCCACCGGCGCCATCGCGGAGTCAATTGGTTCGCGCGCGGTGACGAGAGGCTGAAATGAGGGTGGGGCGGCGTTTCCTGAAACCCTTTTGTGAAAAATGCAAGCCAAGGGTCAAGAGATTTTTAATGAGGAATTTATTAGTGGGCCTTGCTGGGGGGAGAAAGAAGAGAGGACAGGGGAAGAGAGAGGGAGAGAGAGGGGAGGGGAGAGGAGGAGGGAGGAAGAAGGGAGGGAGAGAGAGGGAAATAGATTAGAGGGAGGGAGGAGGGAAGAGGAGAGAGTGGGAGAGAGGGAGGAAGAGGGGGGGGAAGAGATAAGAGGGAGGGGGAGGGAGGAAGATGAGGAGAGAGAGACCGCACAATGGTTCCGTTTTCTTTACTGTGTTAACAAATAAAGACTTTGTTGTTGGAACCCGGTCTACCTCGCATTTTTCCGGACGGAACATCCCCTTTTATTCGTACCCATTTCATGTACTCATAATCATGTTCCTAATTATATCTGTTATCTAAAACATGCTTGACAAAGTAAATAAATAAAATAAAACTGGAGGAGGAGCTGGAGCAGCGAACTGGGTAAAAGTCAGATAAGAGACAGCTTAGCCTGCAGAAGCAATGCAACATAGCAAACATGACTAGTTTTTGGACTGTAAAGGGGAAGGAGGAGCTTTCCAACTTGCAAGAAACTGTTACTGTAAACCTGCAACACAGCTATTGTTATGATTGGTGCTCCTGGTCAAATGATCAGCAACTATCTAGTGGCGAATTGGAAGTTTTCAGCCTGGATCTTCTAGCCCTAATGTAGACTTTCTGCATGATTTAACTCTATGCACCATCAGCATTTTTTTTTAAATTTTTAAATTTGAGGAATAATTAGGTTTGGAATTAAGATTGTTTTGAAGATTTGTTTTTAACATAGCTTTGGTTTTTTTTGTTGTTGTAAGAATCTGGAGGTGATCATTTTTATGGCAGATGGCAGAACCTGTGCAATCTTGGCTGGTCTAAAAAATGTGCATGCATAACATAGCTGTTGGAAACTGTGAAGCTGAAACTATAAGGGTTGAAAGAGATCTTGACAATTATTTCATTTAACACCTATTACCTAGTGCAGGAATCCTCATAGTATCCCAGACAGATAGTAGTCATTTTTTTTCTTGAAAACTTTCAGTAATGAAGCACCCATGAGTTCAAGAAACAGACTGTTCCATTGCTTTATAGATCTTGCATTCATAAAATTACTCTTTATTTCAAGTTTGGATTTCTTTATGTGTTAGGCTTGGTTTTGTCTTACCCTCAGGTTTTATGGAAGACAATTCCATGCTTTTTGCTCTGTGATATCCCTTCATGTAGTTATGTTTTATAACCTGTAAGTTGCCCAGATTCACCTTGCAGGGAAGATGGGCAGCGTAAAAATTTAACAAACAAATAATGAATAAATCTATTGAAAGACTCAGTCACTAGTAGACAAGCTCAATTCAGGTATTAATCGTGTGAATTATTGACTAGACTAAGCTAAATGGATGTCATGAGTATTCATGCTTTTATCACATTGAATATAATGCAGCTTGCTTAGAATAGAACATGTTGCAGTATCCATAGGAACAGAAGGGAAGTACATGGTGAACTGAAAGGAATATAGAAGTATGCCAATTAATCAAATGTTGGTTGTTCAGCATTGGTGCTTAGGGAATGCGTGGTGCAATTTCGGAAGGTTTTGTGATATTTAAGAGGCAGTGTGGTGTCAATCTAAGCCAGTACAACTAAGTCAAAGCTTTTTAATGCACATGTACAGTAATAATTACCAGGATAGCTCCCCATTCAAGGATAGGACTGCTGTACTGAAATCTATAGAGTTTAAGGTATGTGAATCAGCTTCTCATAAGCAACCTCTGGTTCCAGGTAGTTCTCTTTTCAGGGATGGGAATGCCATAGTGTTTCCACATTATCTCCAGCATATTGCTTTGTTTTGGCAATTTACTTTCATCAGTTGCAAGCCTTCACTGCCTTTCTTATCAAGAAGTCCAATTCTTGTTTGGGTGTCAACATGGCCAGGAGAAGTGGAAAATGCAATAATTTCATGGAACATCATTACTTTGCTATTTTATCTGCATCCATGTTGGTGCTTAGATAACATGGGATTAAACTGGAAGCCAGTAGAGAGCAGCAACTCTACCTTCTGTTCCCTTCTTTCAATTGTCTGTGGCCAGTGATGCTTCATATGTCTCATAAATTGATTTTTTTTTGCTTTTGTTACTCTCTTATTCAGGGCAAGTTTCACTGTTTTATTTTTCATCTAGAGTCTAAATAGAATTAGAAGGATAGGCAATTCAGCCAGTGCAATACCCAGTTTTACTGTTTTTACTGCCTCATTACATTAATCAAGCTAGTATATTCTTTTTTCATGACAGGGTCACCTGGATACTGAGTCATAAATACATGTATGTAATATCTCTGGATGCACATTATCATTCTTAACTGGAACTCTCCATTAAAGATCATGAAATTGTAAGAAGAACCATGCTGGATCAGACCAAAGATCTATTTCTTCCAGCCTTCTGTTTCTACAACCAGTCAGAATATTATAGGAAACAATAATCGGTACATTTATTTTCGAATTCCTTATTTGCAAACATAATTTGTGAAAGATCTCTTGATATGTTTTTTTTTTCTTAAAGCTTACTATAGTCCTGGTTGCATATGTTAAGTTATGAATAGATGTATGTAGAATTTTAGATTCTTCAGCAGTACACTGTTTGAATTGTTTCAGGCTTAGGAGTTATACTCCAGAATAGCAGAGTTGGAAGGGATCTTGCAAATCTTCTAGTCCAATCCCCTGCTCAAGCAAGAGACCCAATATCAGTGGTGGCTAATCTTTTTGGCACCGAGTGCCCAAACCGGAATGCATGTGCATGTGTGTACATGGGTGCACACTGGAGCACTGGAAATTCAAAGACCAGCTGGCCAGCATGCAGGTGCCTGTTTGTTGGCCATTTTTGGCCATTTTTCAGGCTGTTTTCAGGCCATTTTGGGGTTGTTTTATTGGGCATTTTCAGGGTGTTTTGGGGTGTTTTTCAGGTTGTTTTCAGGCTGTTTTTCGGGCTTTTTTGGAGAAAATGGCCTGAAAAAGAACCCAAAATGGCCAAAAAATGCCCCAAAACATCTGGAAGATGGCCAGAATACAGCTGGAAAAATAGCCTGAAAATGGTCTGAAGAACAGCCTGAAAATGGCCCGAAAAATGACCTATTTTTTGGACCATTTCAGGCCATTTTTCAGGCCATTTTCTGGCACTCCGGCACCCATGAAGACCAGCTGGCCTGCACATGTTCCCACAGAGCAGGCTCTGCATGCCACCTCTGGCATGCGTGCCATAGGTTTGCCATCACATCCCTATATCATTCCAGACAAATGGCTCTCCAATTTCTTCTTTAAAATATCCAGCACCCACAGCTTATGAAGGCAAGGCATTCCACTGATCAGTTGTTCTAATGATCAAGATAATTTCTGCATATTTCTAGGTTGGATGTCTCCTTGATTAGTTTCCATTCATTGCTTCTAGTTCTGCCTTCAGATTCTTGTTCTTTTTATTCATTACAGAACACTTTGTAGGTACAGAATTCCCAAATCACTTAATATGGTTTAATATAACTACATATATTATAATTTTAAGTTTTCAGTCCTCCAAATTCTTATGTTGTTTATAGAATACTTATTGGTTTTGTTTTGATATTAATTTGTCAGATGATGCTGATAAAAGCAATGATGCTGATGTCTTGTAAGATTCTATCAGTGGATAAATTTAAAAAAATGCAATTCAAGGTCAACAATTTTCCAATGGTGGCTTTAGGCATGAAGTAATTGTTTCTGTTTTTGAAAACAGTCAACACAAGTGAAATTGATCTGCTTTCACCTGTGGGTGTGATTTTATAAATTTAGTCTTTGATGGCAAAAGTAAATGCTATAAGGGTTATTTATTCATTGCTACTTTGACATCAAAGCTTTTATTTCCAAGCAAGATTTTACAGCCTAATTCTTAATAGAGAGTGGGAGGAATGAAAGATTAGCTATGGGAAAATTGCAGAAAACTTTTTTTAATCTTATTTTTAATCATTAATCCACCCAGTTCAGAATTACACAGTTACACCAGTTTTCTCCATTCTGAGGGTCATCAAGTCATGTAGACTTAACCTCCCCTGAATAATTTTATTGAGCATAATTATTGTGAAGATTCTGGGAGGCATTAGCCCACAAATTCAGAGGTGCCAAGATTATAGAAAGCTGGTTTGTGCTTTCTGCCATTTGTTCTTTAGTGATTCCTACAAGTTTTAATAAGTCTAACCAGGAGACATTTGGAATGGAACTTGTTCCTTTCTGCATTCAAAGTGTGTGCTTGTGTCAGGAGCAAGAAATCAGCAACTTGTTTAAATGAGTACAAGTTTACTTCATGTGATCCCTAAACAAGAATCTGAACTACTAAAGGTCAAGGCAAATTGGCAGTAGATAAGAGTCAATAGAATTCAAGAGGGCTGGACTTGTGGGCGCAAAGGGATCCCAAACTGATAACATGCTTGACCCCTTCCTCGGGTTCAGCTTGGTCATCTCCTACAACTTTACTGTAAGGCACATGTCCTTCTAATTATGTGTTAAATTTCCATGGGGAATGGCTGGCTGAGGAATTCTGAGATTTTAAGTCAACACACCTTAGAGCTGTCAAATTGAGAAACACCAGAAATAGATGGTTTGGATATTTAAGTGTCCTGAGCAATAAAATATGAAAGTAGAAATTCTTTTACAAGTCATGGCTCAAAGACTTTTGAGAACTTACTTAAAGCTATATTCATATTTTTCATCCTTTCTCCTTTTAATATATGCTTTCATTTGCTTCTTACTCATACTGGTATGCAATGAACAATCTAAATAGATGTTATAAGAAGCATATATCATAATTATTAATGCTAGAGAATGGATTTATAACTTTATTATTCTGCTGGCTGACATGAAAGATTATTTTAAACTTCAAAGAAGCTGGGATTTCCAAGCATGGTGTCTTTCATCTGGTAACTTATGGTGCTTTAAGTATATTATTTTAATGGGAATAATAACTGATTATATATTTTTTCCTTGATTAATCTTTGAGTAAGTTTAAAAATAATCCCTTAAAGTGTTGTTCAATTTTATTCTCAAACTGAACACGCTGCTAATTGAAAGTAAATTCTGCTGAACAAAATAGAGTTCCCAAGCTTAAAAATATTGATAGGATTATACTACGTGTATTTTTTTCTTGACTTACAAAACAAAGGATTGCCTTGTACATTTCTTGGCATTTAGATGGTGCTCTGAGGTTGTTTTCCTGAACCACTGATTGCAAGTGGGAGATTAGATTTCAAAGCAGAAGAGTAGCTAATGTGGATCAATCTTTGGAAGTAGTTATCTCCTGCTCACTGTGGGATAGATGGTCCATAGGCAAAAATATGTGTGTATGAGAATATGAAGAACCAGTTTGGTGTAATAATTAAGGCATCGGGTGACCATGAGTTATAATCCTGCCTTAGGAGCAAAACCAGCTGGGCTAGTCACTTTCTCTCAGCTAAATGTCTGTGGCGATTCACAGTTATCTAGGTCATTGTTGTCTCAAAGGTGACCTTGAGGGCACAGATAAACCTCCAAGTGGCCTCAACAGCTCTCAGAGAGAGTGTTAACAACCAGATGATTGCAGAGAAATACAATCCTTCCATTTCCCCATCCCCAATCTATCAGAATCTATCCTTCCATCCCCTCACCATCCAGTTTCAACTGTCAGTACCTATCCTTCCATGTCCCCACTATCAGAATGGATGACGCTTTTTGGATGAGAAGCAAAACATTTTCTTTTTCTTCCTTAAGAAAAAAAACCCAACCCATTTGCCTTTTGAGATTTCTTTCAGCTAAGAAGAAGGTAGTGTCAAACAACTTCTGAAAAACCTTCCCAAGGAAACTGCAGGGACTTGTCCATGCAATTACCAAGAGTAATAACTCAGGAGAGGAGAGGAGATTCTTCATTGGCCAAATGTGATTGGATATACAAGGAATTTGTCTCCAATGCATAAGCTCTGAGTTTATACTAGCAATGATACATCATGATCATAATCATATATGATTATATGATCATCATATGATCATAACCATGATTATAATCATGGTTTATCAAAGGAGAGTGATTGAATTTTGGTGATCCTCTTTTTTATCTGTAATACATACCAACAGGTTGCTTAGTGTGCTGTAAATCAGAAAAGAAAATTAACAGACACATAACAGACAGTTGTTTTTCTTCATTCATACAAGAGTGAAAGACAAGCTGTTTGATGCTTAGTTTTGATGGGCAGGTAGTCATTAAGTGCTGTGAGAATTATGCTCAGAATGAAAAAGTTCATATATCTGAAGAGAACAGCTGCTTTCATTCAGTAGAGAGAAGCATGCTAATTTCTTGTGGTCATCCACTCATCTAGTCTTGCTTGAATTTGGAGCCCTGTTCAGCAGCATCTTATTATTTGTTTGTTTGTTTGTTTATTAATTTATTATTTATTTGTCAAACATGCACAAGATAACAAGTATAAGTATGAACATTAAAAAAAAACAAGGGAGTAAATACAGATAAAGGGGGACAGTAAGACAGGGATGGTAGGCACACTGGTACGCTTCTTCATGCCCCCTTTAAGTACCTCTTAGGAATGGAGTGAGGTCCTCAGTAGACAGTTTGAGGTTGAAGCTGTGTGGGGTTGAGGCTGTAACAACGGAGTCGATAGGGTAATCAGGCATTGACCACTCTGCTGCTGAAGCCGTATTTTCTGCAATCAGGTTTGAGCGGTTTACCTTGAATATGTATCAGTTGTTTGCTTGTATTATTGTGATTGAGGCTGAAGAAATCTGTATTTTTCAATAACAGTAAATAAACAAACAAAGCCTGTAAATCTCAGTGAAATCAATGTCCCTCCCATGTTAAGCAGTATAACACAACAGTCTTTGGGATGCTCTGATCTTCCTGTGTCAGATTGAGAGAGACCACCCAGATATCTTTCAGTAAAAGCATGAACAGAAGTGTACTGTGCACAAGTACATGGTGTCGTGCCTGGATGATTAGACAGAATCCAATAAATGTGATAAAAGAAGACAAACTAGGAAAAGCACCCACAGTGCAAACAGAAATTAATGTCAGTGCTTCTTTTTATGTGTCTGCAGGGGTTCAATTCACTCCAGTTCAAGCCTTTCATGGCTTCTCAAGAGATATTGATTACAGACAAATCTGGGCATAGAGCAGAACAAATGATTTGCTATACTAAGAAATTAATTGAACAAATCGCTTTAGATGATAGGATTAAGCTCTCAGCAGTAGCCAAATATGCCACCACCAGTACTATCTAACTGCAATTTAATATGGCTGTGGTCACCCATTGCATGTTTTGACACTTTTAATCCAATGGTGGGATTCAAGTTTTTTTTACTACTAGTTCTATGGGCATGGCTTGATGGGCATGGCAGGGGAAGGATACTGTAAAATCTCCAGTCAGAGGTGGTATTTGCTGGTTCTCTGAACTCCTCAAAATTTCCACTAGCCATTCTCCAGAATGGTCAAAACTTGCTGAATACCACTTCTGTCTTAATCCAACCATTGTTTTTATGGTAACTTGGTGTGAGGGCTGAATTCCAGAGCCAAGACTGTTCTACAAGGGCATTGCAAAGAAAGTCACATAATTTTGTTTTGTAGTAACAAACATTTTTTTAAAAAAAAAAAACATGTACTTTTTTCTGCAGTAAACAAAGGCAATTTCATTTCATATGTTGCTAGATTGGGATTTGAAATAAATTCAGGAACTCTGATCAAATACCAAGATCTCTGGGGAATAGATTAAAGTAAAGCATTTAATTCAATAGTTCAATGCAAGAGTCCCCAAATTTGGCAACTTTAAGACTTGTGGACTTCAACTCCCAAAATTCCTCAGCCAGCATAGCTGAGTTGAAGTCCATAAGTCTTAAAGTTGCCAAGTTTGGAGACCTCTCTGCTAATGGAAGATCCACTGATTTCAGTAGTCCTGCTCTAAGTATGACTAAGTTTGGACCTATTATAAAAAGTGATACCAAAAATCACAAAATAACAAAATTATCATGAATTTGAAATGGAAGTAAAAGCTAAAGATTTGGAGGGGGGCTTTTTTGTTAAAATAATGTTTTAGCACAGTTGATGTTGTAGTTCAGAGTTTTTCAGAATTAGAACAAATTCTTTAGTTGTAAATATTTTTCCAACTTTTTTCAAAATATATTCAGTGGATTAGAAAATTTATTTCATATTGTGTGTAAATTAACCTCAGATATGCTCTGGAACAGGATTTGTCAATGACTAGAAATTTTAACTAATCTTAGGAATTCAAGGAGCAGAAAATATCCAAAATCATAGCTGACTTAAGTCTCTGCAGAAGTTAATGTTGAATAAAATTATCTTAGGTGGCACCGTTTTCATATATTCATTTTTTTGTTCTTCATAAATTCCCCCACACACACACATACATACATGTTCTATGCTATTACCATTAAGATATGCTAAGTCCACACTCAAATATCAGGTGGCAAAATATCTTCACCAAATCTTACAATTATGCAAAACTTTTAATTAGATATGTTGTTTCAATGTCCTATTGGTTCCCTCACCCCAACAATGAATTGCCGTATGAAACTATTTCTCTTTTTTACTGTAAAAGCTGAAAAAAGACCATAATTAAGGAATTCGATTTGATTCCAATTCCAAAATACAGGATAAAATATAATTTCCCAAAACCAAGTGGTCCTTGATTTATGACCATTTCTTCAGCAACTGTTCAAAGTTACAGGGGTACTGCATGAACTGTACTCAGGGGTAAGATCCTCCTGGTATAACAACCAGTTTGGTGATCATGCACTCTTTGATTGTTTTCCATCCATTGCTTCTTGTTCTGCCTCAGATTTCTTTCTCTAAGTGATATTATTGCATTTTGCAATCTCATTGCTTAAGGCCCGGTCCCACTGCACTTACGGATGCAAAGAGGATGTAAAACGTTAAAAAAAGCTTGCCATCCATTGGATTGAAAATGCTATGCATCCGTTTGTTGTACTCAACTGCGCACAGTGTTTCATACGCTATATCCGTCCGAGATCGTCCACTGTGAATTTCAATCTGCGCAAAGAAGTTTTGAGCTGCACAAACTTTGTGAAAAGATGAATTTTTCCGCCGTGTATGATGGGTACAATGCCGTGACATATAACGGACAACAGATGTTCTATGTCCATTACATCACTCTAACATCCGCTGTATCCTCCTCTGCATCCTCTGGCCATCCCTCAACTCACATCCGCTGCAGCTGAAAACAGAAACGAGGCAGGAAACAAAAGGTACACGGAACGTCTACACAGCATTAGTTTGCACAGAAATAGATGGAACAAAACGTATGGGAATGTATCTCGTGATAATTTTAGGATGTCTGCAGTATGTCTGAGTTGTAGAAGGACACCTAGCAGACTACCGATATTTTCCAATAAAAAGGGGGGAAAAAAAGGGGGAAGAAAATGCATCTGGATCATGGATGGTGAGCGCGTACAGTCCCACTATGGTTGCCAGTGGAGGTTTATCTTTCTAACAACTATCCTTATCCTCATTTTCGACAAGCAGGCAAAGGATTAACCATTTTATTCAAAGTTTTCAGCCCAACACTTATTAAGTAAACAAAATGAACCAAGTAAACTAAGAGTCTTAAGCAAAAAGATAACCTTTATTACTTTCTTAGGGAAACTTTAATGACTTTATTAAAATAAGCAAAATGAACCAAGTAAACTGTATTAAGTGTCTTAAAGCAAAGATTAAACTTTATTAAACAAGTAAACAACTCAGTATCCTGAGACTATTCTGAGTCACTCTGAGTCATGTTCATGGTCCTCAGCTGTGAGCGGCAGGGACTGTGGAGGTGGCTTGTGGCTTTGAGTGCTGGTCCTGGAGGCACCATTGGGGTGCTTAGGTCCGGAGGGTAACAAAAGGTTCAGGAAGCTATCCGAGAGCTGACTCCCCAGTCCTGTGAGGTTTGAGAAGGCCCTTCATACAAGGACTTGAGATGTCAGCCCAATACTGATGACAGATTGTCCTTGATCGGCTTGGCTGTTGGGGTGGAGGAAAGGATTGGGAGCGAATGTAGTGGGGGTACTGTCTGGTCCTTGCAGATGGGTGAGGATTGGCATCTGTGGCATCTGATGAACCTTGGCCTGGAGTGGAATTTCTGCCTCTGTTGTGGGAAGTCCTGGTAGTCGTAGCCTTGGTAAGGTGAGGGCTGTTGAAATCGTGGAAACGGGCTGTGACCACTCACCTGGGGTGGAGGAGCCAGATCTGGACTGGTTAGGAGCAGCTTCAGCTGGGCCTTGAGGTTGTGCAGAAGTGCTGTGATCTTCTGCTTCATCCACTGGTCAGGGCCTCGGCAGGTCTCAGGGTCTGGCTCCAACTGTAGGTGATGAAGGGTTTCCGCCCGAGGATGCTCTGTCCAAGTCGACCAGCTAGAGAGAAGTTCTGGCTGGTCTTCATTGTGTTCCCTGATAGCACACAGTGTCCAATAACACACTGTGGTCCTGGCCTCCAGTCTGCCTCTCTCTCTCTGCCTGCGTCTGTGGAGCTGGGGGTTGGGGGTGGGTTGGTCTCTGGTGGCTTGCTGCTTCTGTCCTCCATTTTGTGACAGCAGGGCGTCATCCTCCACGGGATCCTCAGTATGCCGGCTGGGGAGTGCAGCTGTTGGGGGGTCCTATGCAGTGGGGGCCCTCTGAAGACACCTGCCTCGACAGGGTAGCTGGCTTCCTGCTGGAAAAGGAGTGGCTGTCTGTGGGCTGTCTGGAGGGAGAGGGGTCCTCAGAAGGGGCTGCTCCTCAGTGGTGAATCTCACCTCCAGGAAACTGCACTTGGCCCAATGACGTACATCTCCCATTCAGTGAGCTTGACAGCGGCCTTGCCCCGGATTTCTTGAGGTGTAGCTTTGCAGACAGGTGTGCATGTGCTTCACCATCCAGGAGTACTCTGCAGTGTACCCCCAGGCTCTCTGCTTGTCATCTCGAAGCTGCCTGCTTCTTCTTCGTGTCCCAAACAGTTCTGTGGCCCCTTTCGCTCCAGAAGGTACTCATTCTCCCCAGGCATCCAGACTCATCATAATCTCCTCGGATAAAGGTGTACTGTTTCCTCTCTCTCCTTCTCCTTCCTTGCTCTTCCTCCCTCTGGCAGGGGCTTAGCAGGGCCTTCAGGGGATTCAGCAAAAATCCCCAGGGGGGCCCCTCTTTCCTCCCTGGGGGGAAAAAGATTTGTTCCCCCCCCAAAGTGGCCATTCAGGGGCTTGAAGCACAGGGGCCTTCAGGGGCTTGAGGCAGACAAGCAGGGCCTTCAGCAGCAGGGCTTTGAGGGGCTTGAAAGGGCTGGGGGCTGGTCCACACACAAGCAGCAGCGAGCAGCTTCAGAGTCAGTGCCAGGGGTGGGAATGCTGGGTTCTGGCTTCTTGCACGCTTGCCAAGGGCTGGAAGCGAGTAGGCACAGACTTTCTCTCTTGTCTGACTGACGACATGGTGTTTCCTGCAAGAAATGGTATGTGGCAGCACGTGCTTTCCCACGGTATGTTGACTCTGTGCATGCTGCATCCTTTTATATCCAACAGAGCGGATGCAATTCATACTCCCTGCATGCGCAGTGGAATGCTTGCCATCTTGATATATCCATGCGGCATCCCTTTGTTTTCCTATAGGTGTACGTGTTGCATCTGCTTCATCCGCTCCATGCATACCGCCCACTTCCACTATGCGTCCACTTCGAAATCTCCCCAGAACGTAGCTTTGGAGGTGTCCATCTGGCTTCCATCCACTTTCATTCCGCTAGGCTTCTGATGAACATCCATTTAACATCCCCGCTACATATACTAGCCCATGTCCGTATCTTTTCCATTCTGTTTATGCAAATTTTTC
>BHFT01021058.1:0-13707 GCA_004320025.1 Laticauda laticaudata
GTGCCATCCGCTTCCATCCGCTTCCATCCGCTTCCATCCGCTTCCATCCGCTTCCATCCGCTTCCATCCGCTTCCATCCGCTAGGCTTCCGTTTAGCATCCGCTTAACATCCTCGCTATGTCCTCTCCCCATCCATCCCTTTCCATTCTTTTCCGTTCTGTTTATGCAAATTTTTGCCCCTTTTGAGAGTGGATAACAACGGATGGAAAAGTTGCTCGTCCACTGTGTCCTTTCTACATACATTTTGCATCCATTGGCCAGTGTGACCTAGCCTTTAAATTCATAGAATAACATACATACATGCATACATGCATACATACATACATGCATACATACATACATACATATTATGACTGCAAGAAATCATATTTAAAATAATACCCACAATTAAAAAGCTTTTGCATTTTTTTTTTTTTGCAGGGTTATATTAAGGTCAACAATGGCATTCTTTGAGCCCTCCACAATTTAAATTACATAGTTTAAAACTCAATCAGTGCTGAAGGTGAAATGAGATTAAAAATTCAGTTTTATTCCAGGCCTTTCTCCAGGCTGAAAACGATAAATGGATTAAATATAAACTTTTAAAAATGTATTCAGCACTAATAGAATCAAGAAAAGAAATAATAAAATAAAGAACATAAGTGTCAGTTGAGGAGTTAAATGCTAGCCAGACTCAGCAAAACTGTGTTTATATTTGAAGAAAGTGAAACTTTCACATTATGAGATGGAAACAAATATGATACCTTTAAGCCAAACACTTAAAACTTTAGTCATTCAGCATGTTACAGAAAACATTGCTTTTAACAATACATTTGTAAATCACATATAGTCACTGAAAGTAGTGGGCAACCATGTAAATTCTCAAAATAAAATAATAAATAAAATAGTTAATGTTGAACATGACAGATAAGGACAATTACAAAAATTCAGCTATAGTTGAGTGTATTAATAAAAGAATTAAGGGCATGATAGCTAGGGGAATAATGCTGTTGTATCCCCTTTATGAACTAAGCACGTGCTTATTTCATTTAATCCCTTGTCTTTTCTGGTATGACAATCCCTCTGGAGGCCATCGAGACTTCCTGCATTTCAGTTAAATCCCAAGAAACCTGGCTGATCTTTGGAGGCCTTTTATTAAATTGTAAGGCATGGGTTAGAGCCAGTTTGGTGTAATGTTCCCGCATCAATTAGAAGTCAATAGATTTAATTCTTGTTCTACCTAAACCAATTGGGACTTGGACAAGTCACTTTCTTACAGCCCTTGGAAATGGCTTATGAAAAGCTTTGCCAAGAAAATTGTAGGGACATATCTAGACTGTGATCAAGAATAAGACAGGATTGAATGAAAAGGGGGGGGGGAAGCAGGGGTAACGGGAGGAGGCTGGGGGAAAGAAGAAAGTTGCATAAATTAAAGTGAAATGAGTATTTTTAGAACACTGAAGCAATTATTTCAGCCATCAAATCCAAATCTTTGCTTATTGGGGAATCTATCCACACAAGTAGCTTGTTCCAAATGGTAAACAATTTGAACATTTATCAATGTGTGCCTATTCACTATAGGCATAGTGGTTATCTTCAATTTCCTTAGGATTATATATTTTCCCAATTCTATAATTTTAAATTTTATAATCTTAAATTATAAGTTTAATTTTATTGACTATATGGTACATCATCCAGAGCCCATGTCTCAGGGAAGTGGGTGATTCAGAAAAATGTAATGTAAATAAATAACATTTGTTTTGTTACATTTTTTTTGCAATGGGTTGCAAAATTCTTTATCAGTTTGCAAATTCTTTTATGTCTGCCTACAGAAATGACAGCAGTTATGAACCCATTGCAAAAAAAAATCTTCAGAGCAAAGGTTATTAGCCATCTGTTATACTGTGAGCAGGTTTATAATCACTCTAATTTAAGTTTTCTATAGGTAATACAGATCAGATTTTAGAGTTTTCCTGCAAATCCCCTGTGGTGTTTCCAAGTTCTTTTAACTACAGCTGGAGACCAGAATAGTCACAACTGAGGTTGCTGTTTGACTCTCCTACCTTAAAATTACTCTTAGCCAACAGCTCCCTTGTTCCCTGATCCCAGGAAATAATTACACATCAGCATTAAGGAAAGGCATAGATTCAGACATAAGAGTTTGTGGCCTGTGTGCTTAATATTTGACCTTGCTCAAGTCAATGGAGCTGAAGCAACAGATTTTCATTAATGATGTCCGGAGAGACATGAGTATAAGTTCATTATTGTACAGGGAGGGCTTGAAAACTTGGAAGCCTTTTCCTGTGCTAATTATTTAGCTAACATTCTATGTCCATTATAGAAAAACTTTCACCAAGAGCAGACACAACATTCTCTCCTCTGTTTCATTAAATGGAATGTTTAGCAACACCTCACTGAAAGAGTGTTGATGCCCTTAAAATAGAGGAAATAGAGATTGTCCATTCAATGAGCTTTTAATTCAGCCTGGTGGATACATCTAACAACTCCTATTTAACTAATGGCCACTGTGGCAGAGAAAAGGAGGACTTTCACAAACATCCAGTTAGCTAATCTCTAGAACGGTAGACAATTTTTGTTTAACAATCTTTGCTATTTATCATTTAATATTATAGCTATTTTGTTGACGTCTTATTCAGCTATATTGTCTTCTGTGCTTAAATGTTCTATGTTCTGCTTTATTATTCTTGCCTTTTGACTGCAAATAAAGATTGCTTATTTTCTTGATTTTTAAGCCTGTAAGAAATTCACATTTCCAAGCACATTTCTCACAGTAGAGCCATTTTCATACTTATTATTCCCTAATATGTGAATTCTTGCATTCATTTTTCCTAATATGGACCATTTTGTCAAATAATTTTCTATATTTAATGTAATGCAGGATACTAAGCATTCTTTCCTAAGGTATGAACTTTTTTTTTTTGCTAAAATGGGGCTTTTGACACAAAATTCAGAAAAAAGCAGATATTGATAAATTGCTGCATTAAGGCTTGCACATAATTGGGAGGAAAGCAAACTAGACAATTTTGTAAAATATAAATCAAACTCACTACTTCTCATCCAAACATCTAAAAGTTTTCCCATTGTTGGCAGGGTTGTTTTTTTTAAATGATACTACTTTGAATGAACTAATTGGTTTATTAAAAAGTAAATAATCAGGATCTCCTATTTTATTAGGGTCCCAACAAAACAAGCATCTATAAACATGCAATTCTATCAACCTTAAGTTCTCCCCACATCTTATTTTAGACACATTTATTGTATCAGGGCAAAGATAGAAGAAAAAAATATTTGTGAAAAATGTATTAAATAGGCTTTAGCTTTAGAATTCAGACAACTGTATGTAAATCATTTTTATTTCTGAGAGGAGCAAGATACTGTATGAAACATAACTAGAAATACTAGAGTAATTTATTATGTTCTTTTTTCATTTGTAGGTTCTATATTTCCAAAATAGACACAGATACAGATAATCAGAGTTGGAAGGGACCTTGTAGGTCATCTAGTCCAACCCCCCACCCAAGCGGGAGACCCTAGAGACCCTACACCATTTCTGACAAATGGCAGTCCAATCTCTTCTTGAAAGTCTCAAGTGATGGCGCTCCCACAACTTCCGAGGGCAAGCTATTCCATTGGTTGATTGTTCTCACTGTCAGAAAGTTTCTCCTTGTTCCTGGTTAAATCTCTCCTTGTTCAGTTCCATTCATTATTCCTCTGTCTGGCCTTAACAGGTTCTTTGGAAAAGAGCTTGATCCTTCCTCCCTGGGGCAGACTCTCAAATATTGGAAGACCGCTATAATGTCTCCCTGGTCCTTCTCTTTACTAGACTAGCCAAGCCCAGTTCGTGCAACCGTTCGTTGTATGTTTTAGCCTCCAGTCCCCTAATCATCCTGGTTGCTCTTCTCTGTACTTTTCTAGAGTCTTTCATTTTATTTTATTAGATATAGCCTAGTGTTTCTAGTCTGTCAAGATCCATCTTCTTGGGTATTAGCTATTCCTGCCAGCTGAGTATCATCTGCAAATTTTGGTAAGTTCCTCTTCTGTTTCCTCATCTAAGTCGTTAATGAAGATATTGAAGAGTACTGGGCCTAAGATGGAACCTTGTGGTACCCCACTGCTTACTTCCCTCCATGTAGACTTACACCATTAAGGACTACTCATTGAGTATGGTTTGCCAGCCAGTGCGAATCCATCTAGTGGTGGTGCTATCTATTCTACTTTTTTCTAGCTTACTAAGAAGTAGGTTGTGGTCTACTTTATCGAATGGCCTTGCTGAAAGCTAATATATTACGTCCACAGTATTTTGCTGGTCTACTAATTTAGTCACTATGTTGAAGAATGAAAAAAGATTGGTTTGGTATGATCTGTTTTTTAACAAACCCGTGCTGACTGCTAGTTATTACTTTACTTGTTTCTAGATAGTTGACAGATCGTTTTTTTATTATCTTTTCCAGTAGCTTCCTGGGTATTGATGTTTGGCTGATTGGTCTATAGTTTCCTGGGTCTGTTTTTTTTTCCCTTTTTTGAAGATGGGAATCACATCAGCTCTTTTCCAGTCCTCCGGTAGTTCCCCGGTACTCCAGGAATTTGTAAGATATGGTGCAGTGGTTCTGAGATAACCTCTGCCAGCTCCCTTTAAAACTCTGGGATGTAATTCATCAGGCCCAGTGATTTGTTTTCATCAAGATCAGACAGCGTGTTCTCTTACTGTTTTTTTTTGCTTATTTTAACTTTTATTTCTGATCTGTCTTTTACAATTATGTTTTTGGTGGTTGAGCTATAGTTTCTTTTGCGTGAAGACTGATGCAAAGAATGAGTTAAACAGTCTGCTGTCTCTCTGTTGCCTGTTACTTCTTTGCCATCTTCTCTCTTTAGTGGACTGACTGTTTCTTGATTTTTTTCTTGTTATTTATATGTTGGAAGAAAACTTTTTTTATTATCTTTGACTTTTATTGTAAGTCTTGGTTCGTTTTGAGCCTTTGCTATCCTGACTTCGTCTTGCAGATTCTGGCTATCTGCTGATATTCTGCCTTAGTTGAATCCTTCTTTCCATTTTTTTATACTTGTCCTTTTTTTCTTTCAATTTGCCAAAGAGATCTTTGTGGTTTCTTCTTGCTTTCTTGTTTTTCTTTCTCAGTGGTATTGTGGTGGTCTGGGCTTCTATGATCATACTTTTTAGAGTTTCCGCAAGATTATTGAGTTGTTTTTCACAATCTTGGATTTTCATCCATGGAATCTTGTCCAGATTCTCCTGGAGTTATTGAAACCAGCTCTTTTAAAATCCAAGACTCCGGTGTTATTATGTTTCTAGCTACTGCTTGTGTTTTGTGTTATGTTGAATTCTTAGTATGACATGGTCCACTCTCACCAAGGTTCTGCAGTGTCCAACTCCCTCTATCACTTCTTCCTCTGTTTTGTAAGAATTAAGTCCAGTTATGGCTGTTCCCTCTAGTTTCACCCTCTATCTTTGGACAACAAAGTTATAGCTATTTGGTCAGCGTTGCTTGATTCTCTCACTTGGTGCAAGATTAGTTTCATTGATATCAGGATAGTTGAAGTCTCCCATTACTATTGTTGTGTGTTTCCTGCATACGTTTGTTAGTTGGTTGAGCAAAAAAGGACATCTATTTTTTCTGCTTTCATTGGTGCGCCTATAATTATACACCTATGCGCCCATGTCATTCTCTTTTTCTTTTTATATGACTCATATGCATTCTAGGAGTTTTCATCTTTGGTTTTTCATCTTTCTGTTAGAAATTAGTGGTCCTTTACTACAGGCTACCTGTTCTTTATGGCGGCGCTGTGTCTCTTTTTTTCTTTTTAGCGAATCGTCTGTATCCATCTACCGGTATGTTCAGTCTGGGTTTCATTCCCGACCAAGTTTTCTGTTATTCCAACGTATATCATATTGCTACTCTTCATGTTTCGTAGATTCGAGGTTCACCCTGCTGTTCCCAGACTTTGTCGCATGTTGAATATATAAGCATTGAGAAACTTTATTCTGACACTGTGTTTCCTGTCTACATAACCTGTGTTGGCTTGCCTGCCCCTACTTTTCTTTCCAATGTTTGATTAGTGCCACATGGATATGGCACTCACTATTAAGTGCTTTTGTTTTGGTTTGGCATCAAAGATAGATAACATACCTGCACAAACATCTAGTTTGCTGCACTGGTATTCCTTATCAGTTTATAGGTTGCTTGGGACAGAGAATGTTCCATGAATCCATTAATTTCTCTGTCCCCACTGTTCAGTTTAAATGTTTATCCAGGAATCTGTGAATTTAATGCCAGTAACTTCAGTCCCTTCTTTTGATGGGATGCAAACATCTCTTTTGTACAGTTTTTCATTTGAGACCAGCTGCAGACAATCATACTAATAAAACCAAAGCTTCCGCTTTTACACCACCTCTTTAGCCACACTTCAAATCTTTCTACAATCTGGCCTTTCCCTTTTGTTCCTTATACTACTGGTAGACTTTGAAAAGGATAGCCTGCAGTCCATATTACTAAGTTTATATCCGCAAGCTCTGGAATTCTTTCTGTGGAACAGAAAAGTACATTCCTTCTGGACAGATCATTTGTTACCATCGATATAAAAAATGCATCACATCACAGCCCTTGGCTGCATTCTTGATTACTCCACTTAGATACGCTTCGTCTCTTGCTGGCAGTAAACCTGTAGAGACACCCACCTCTTTCAACCTCAGTATTCTTTCCTAAATATTACTCCCTTACAATTAGAATCCCAAACCAGAAGGTGACTTCTCTTTTGGATGTCTTGCTCTTTCTTGTGCGACTGGTGCGTAACTACCTGATTCACACTTTCTCCTTTCAAGTAAATCTTCTTCTAGGACATGATTCCCAGCTTACTAGTTATCTTATCACAATTACTTTCGACCTGTCAACTTTAGTGTCCCTAAAAATCAGCAAGGGCATGTTGTATCTTAATGCCTGGAAAAGCAAAACTTTTGTGTTATGGTCCCACAGCTCTCATCCTCGCCAGATCCCACAGTTTCCATACTGCTCCTTCCTGTAGAATGCTTTGTGGTAGTGGGGGCTGGTAGCATGGCAGCTTCAATAGATGGCTGTAATTGGGCACCCTAATTTCGCTTGGAGACCACAGATTAGAGATTCTAGATAGGTAATCTATCCATGTAGACTGGTAATTTTTTTACAAAGAGGACAGTATCCAAGTTTGAAAAGAGTACTGCAAAAGACAGCTGTAAAACAAGTATTACACTGAACTAAGCCGGGCATTTTGAAATAAAATAAAATCACAGTCTCAAGCGCACTTACTCTACATGTCTTATTGGTATTCTTGGTTTATAGTGATATGATTCGTGTGCCTAACAGTGCATGGGCCACTATCTTTCTCCTTTCTATTCACCCTCTGCTTTCTTCACAAGCAGCCAGAAGCTCCTCCCACAACCTCTGGGAAGTTGAAATGCAATGGAAGCAATTCAAACTGCCTTTCTTTCTTACATTTCTTACTGTATCCTCTTGCATCAGTGTTAAAAAACAGGCTTGTAAATAATCTGAAAAACGCTGGTAGACAAACTGGATTTGGCTTGATCAGCTGCTTTCAAAATGGCTCCATATGGGCAGCACCTGCCAAGCAAAACCATTGTCTAAGAATCTTTGCCTAAATGGCATTACGATGGTAAAGATATGGAGAAGAGCAATGAAAATGATTAGAGGGCTACAGGCTAAAACATATGAAGAATAGTTACAGGAATTAGATATGAAAAGAAGGACCAGGGGTGATACGATAGCACTGTTCCAATATTTGAGGGGCTTTTACAAAAACTAGGGGGTCCAACTAATTTCCAAAGCTCCAAAAAACAAGACAAGAAACAAAGGTTTGAATTTAACCAAGAAGAGGAGCAACCTAGAACTAAGGAGAAATTTTCTAATGATGAGATCACTTGATCAATGGAATAGCTTGTCTTAGAAATTGTGGATGCTCCATCACTGGAAGCTTTCCAAAAGAGACTGGACAATCAGTTGTCTGAAATGGTAGAGGGCTGTGATGGCGAATCTATGGCACACATGCTGGAAGTGGCATGCAGAGCCATCTCCGCTGGCATGTGAACCATCACTGCAGAGCAGGTCCATTGCGCAGGCGTGTGCCCTGCCCACCTGCCAGCTGATCGTTGGGTAGCTGCTGCGCATGTTCAGAGGGCAGGGCACATGCAGGACACACATGCACATGCACAGAAATATGTGGCATGTGTGGGGCGGTTGTACGTGTATGTGCAGAAATGAGTGCTGCACGTGCGGAGGGTTATGCATGCATTTGCAGGGGGTGTGGGGCCCTTGTGTCAGTGGTGGAATTCTACAGGTTCGTACCTATTCACTAGAACCGGTTGTTAACATTCTAAGCAGTTTGGAGAACTGGTTGTTAGAAGAAATTACTGGCCTANTTTTTTTCCCATCCTTTGCTGGTACTTTGCTTGTGTGGAGTGACCATTCAAAGTTACAATGGCACTGAAAAAAGTGACATGACCATTTTTCACACTTATGACTGTTGCAGCATCCCCACAGTCATGAGAGGCCAGGTGAGCAGATGCATGTGTCAATGTGAGTGATGTTGAGTTGACCACACCCAGCCAGTCACATGACCTCCAAGCCATGCCCACCAACTAAGCCAAGCTCACGCAACCAGTTGTTAAAAAATTTGAATCCCACCCCTTCCCTGCATGCATTGTGTTATGGGTGCTGACACACATGTGCATACATGCATATGCATGCGCACACTTTTGGCATGTGAGGATGGAAAGGTTAGCCATCACTGGTACAGGTGATGCTCAAACAGGGGGTTGGGTTAGAAATTCTCCAAGGTCCTTCCCAGCTCTATTATTCTACGTTCTATGTTCCATGACTGTGATATATTAGTCAGACTAAATCTAACTAATTCTGAACATGTTAGTTCACAATGAATTCTGAACATGAATCTAGCTCTTGTGCACCTGAGGAGATCAGCTATCGTTTATACAAAGATTTAATGTTCTTTCAAAATACTTTCTTTCAAAAGACAGCCAATTGACAGGTTACAGCCTTTGGCTTCAGCTGACTAATTTGGCAGCTAGGAAACAGGTTGTCCAAAGCAGCTGCCTCATCTTCCCCATCCCATGGCAAATCAAGGAGAACAATTGGTGGTTGTTGTTCTAGTCAGGAAATGCAATGTGGGAGGGGAAAGGAAGCACAGATAATCTACTAATTGTTCTCAAAATAAAGGAATGGCATTGGGAAAGCACAAAGTATGCAGGGACAATTTCCTGTCACCTCCCAGATTGAGAGAAATCATAGTGGCTGCCTGGCTATACCCCCTTATTATCTGTATTTCAGCTATCAATGAAACCTTTATTGGAAAGGGCATAAATAATTACCCATTATTCAACTATAAAATAATATGGAGGTTGCATTCTAAAGCCCATGTCACACTGCACCAACGGATGGAAAGAGGATATAAAATGGAGAGAAACACTTGCCATCCGTTGGTTAATGCGATTCATCCGTTCTATACTCACTGCCTCCGTTTTTCATCCTCTCTATCCGTCCAACATCCGTTGACTGAGGTTCCATCCACTCAAAAAGTTTCCCAGATTCAGACCCCCTGCCCAACGACACACAATATGTGCCCTACTTCATCGTGGGAGATGACGCCTTCTCCCTCAGAACCTACCTCATGAAGCCCTACAGTTACAGATGCCTCACCTGTGAAGAGAGGATCTTCAACTACAGGCTGTCCAGGGCAAGGCGAATGGTGGAGAACGCCTTTGGCATCCTTCAAATTTTGCTTCAGTCTCTTTAGGCTGTCACAGTATAGAAGGCCGGAAGAAGAAAAACCTAATCCTTTCCCTTCTTCTCTCTCCTTCACAGCTCAAATCTTTTTTGTGAACAAATGCTATTAAATTTAAATCCAGGCGTTGCATGGATTTAAATTATTGTTTGCTTTTCCTTGTTTGACCCGTCAACCAAAACTTTCTCTTCTTTATCTTCCTCCTGCACATTCTTTTCTGCGTCGAGATCTTCTTTGTGGAGTGGCCATTTTTGACCCACCGCCTACAACCCGCCTTCAGGGGAAAGGCGAGTAATGCCAGCTGTGGAGGAGAGGATGAGGCTTTCCTCAACCCTGCAGGCAGTCTCCCTCTTCTTCACCGCCTCTACGGGGTGGCTTAGCATGGAAACCAGCTGGTTCGGAGGTGCTCCACATGTGAGCACGGATTCGAAGCCTCGCAGAGATGAGGTTCAGTCGTCGGCCAAGAAGTTTCAAAACCGGAAAAGATCCTACAAATATTTATTACTCCAGCTCTATAAGGCCCTGTCACAACTGGCCGACGGATGCAAACATTTGTTAAAAAAGGACACAGCGGACAGCCAAAATGTTCCATCTGTGTTTATCCGCTCTCAATAGTGCTGCCCCAATTTGCATAAACCAGAGTGACAAAACGAAATAATGGCGACGGGGGGAGGATGTAGAGGGGGCATGGAAAGTGGATTGCTCCACAGAAGCTAGCGGCATGGAAGTGGATGGAAGCGCGATGAGCACATTCGCAAGGCTTCCGGGGGAAGCACAGCAAAGCGGGACGCGGGAACGGGAAAGAGCAGATGCAGAGCGGATTGCCGAGCGGTATGAAGCGGCAATGCACAGCGGAAGTCGGAGGAGGCGCAGCCTATGCGGATGCCAGTGGATGCCTAGCATTCACTGCGCATGCGGTGGAGGATGGCATGCGTCAGCCTGTGGAATATAAAAGGGAAGCAAGCTCACAAGCAGGTCACCTTCAGAGGAAAGACCTGCCTCCAGGAACACAGCTTGCCAGCCAGCCAGCAGCCAGCAGGCATACCCAACAACCATGGGGAAGAAAAGGAAGCCTCTGCCATCTTTGCTTTGCTAGCCCTGGCAAGACAGGGCCACGCTCCCACCCCTGGCCCTGACTCTGTTTCTGCGAAGGGCTTCTGCTGCCCAGGCTGCTCTTTCTGGTGCTGGGGCTTCTTGCCTGATTGCTATTTCTGGAGGTGGTGCTCTGCTGATGCTACTTCTGGTGGGTGGTGATTCTGCTGGTGGCTTACTCTGCTGGCATGCTCCTGGTGCTGGTTGCTTCTGCTGGTGCTTACTCTTGCTGCACTTGCTCCGTGGTGCTTTGTGCTTTCTTGCTGGTGCTGACTCTGCTGGCACTGCTTCTGTGCTGCGTGCTTTGCTGTGGTTTTACTCTGCTGGCCACTGCTCTCTGGTGCTCGGGGCTTCTGCTGTGTGCTTAACTCTGCTGGCACTGCTTCCTGGTGCTGCTGGTGTGCTGGTGCTTGCTGATTCCTGCTGTTGCCCCTAGTCCTGCTTGCGTGCGTCCTGGTCCTGCTCGTGCTCCTGGTCCTGCTCATGCTTCTGGTCCTGCTGGTCCTGGTCCCTGCGGTTCCTGCTGGTCTCGGTCCTGCGTCCTGCTGCGTTTCCTCTTTGTCTCCTGCGTGCTGCTGGTGCGCTGGCGGCTTCCTAGTGCTGGCTGCTGCTGCGTTGGTTCCTGTTTTTTGCTAGATACTGTTGTTTTGCTGCTGTCTGCTGGTGATGGGTGTGGAGGAGCGCTACAAACCTCGAAGCCACTCTAATGAAGGGCCCATATGGCCCTGCCAAAGGAGGAACGAGGCAGACGCTCCTGTGAACGGGAGAGAGGAGGCAATACAACATATTGAAGAGGAAATGCAGGAGGAGGTGGCTGGGAGATGGCTGAGGAAGATATGAAATTCTTTGGCGGAAGGGACACAGGCTCTATCGAGACACCAAGATAGCAAGCAGGCTGCTTGGATGAGAGAAGGCGGAGAGCCTGGGCTACACTCGGAGGTGCTCTTGGCTGGTGGGAAGCACATGCACACCTGGTACGGGAAGCTTGCACCTCAAGAAAAATCTGCCATGCCACGGTCAAGCTTGTAGGACCAGAGACCTACGTGTAGGTCAAGTGCAGCTCGCAGGGTGGAGATCCGCCACCGAGGACAGTTCCTTCTCACAACCTCCTCTCTCAGGCAGCGCTGAGAGCCAGTCCTCTTCGGGCCGCAAGAGTCAGTCCTGTTGTCCAGGCAGGTATCTGTGGAGCGTCCCATGACGGAGACCCTCCCGACAGATTGCACTCCCATGGCGGAGCGCGTGGAGGAACCCCCAGACTCAGTGGGGAAGCAAGGAGAGGGCACTTTCACCAGAGCCAACCGCATCCCAGCCCCAACTCCACCTCCCCCGAAAGGCAGAGAGAAGCAGACTGGAGGGGCAGATGCCACACTGTCCTGCTGGAGATACAGGGATACCATCAGGAGCAGCATAGCGATCTCCTCTCTCAAGCTTACACACGACGTTCCATCCTCCAAACCAACAAGGCCCCTTCCTCCACCTGCGTTCAACCAGACCCTCATGAACATGGTCAGAACCCAAGTACCAGGTGGTGAAGGACAGGATCCTTTAATCTTCTTACAAACCTCCAAGACCAAGCCTGAACCTGCTCCCACCCAGTTCCAGGCCTGCTCCTCCACCCCAGGTGATGTCACTGCCCTTCCAAGGCTTTCCACAGGCCCTCACCTAACAAGGCTATGCTACCAGGAGGCTCAGTAGCACAGGCAGCCCTTCCCGTCCACGGCACAGGTACCATGCCACCGATGCCAGCCACGCCACAGATGCCACCACGCCTCGATGCGCACCAACGCCAGTCCTCACCTAGCTGCCAGAACCAGACATCCCCACTACACTGCTCCTTCTCCACCCCCACAGCAAGCCGACCTCAAGAACCTCTGTCATGGTATTTGGGGCTGACAACCCCATTGTCATGAGGAAGGGGCTTTCAACCATCACGGGGCTGAGCCACCTTTGACATCTTTACTTGGGTTATTTTTCTTTTACAGCTTTGTTATTAATAAAGATTATCTTTGACTTTCACACACTTGCTTCAATTATTTTATTTAAATAAATCTTGGTTGGGAAACTTTTTAAAAATGGTTTTAAGCCCTTGCCATGCTTGTGGATGGGTAAGGGATAGCAGTGGGATGGGCAAGGATACCTGTGGGTAATCGCGGTAATAGCTGTGGGATGGGCAGGGATACTTTAGGATGGTGGTAAATAGCTGTTGGAATGGGGCAGGGATACCTGTGCGGATGGGTAAGAAGCTGTGGGCATTTGATAAACCTACAATGCAGCAATAGTGGACTGTATGGTCACCTTTCCCAGGCTGCACACCTATGGCCCTTACTATCAATAATAATCGTAATATCATTCATCCACACATAGTCACATAAACACAACTCTTTTATAAATGCCCTGTTCATTGTGGCCCATCCCAACATACATGGCCCAATCTCATCCAGTTGTATGGAGACAGGCTGAAGGAAAGGCATCCATTAGGCATCTTACCATCCGTATCTTGCCACTTCCACCGCTCCAAGCTCGGGAGGTGTGCCCCAGCCTGCTCAGGAGGGTTTGGTGCCTGCTCTTCCCAGTTCACGTGAAGCTCTGTTGGGGAGCCTTGCACATCCTTAGGTATCTATCAGGTCTCGGCCCTTTGCCTCCATCCCCAGGCATCCCATGTCCCATTGCCTTGTTGGCGAGGTCCACGAAGCCTGTTCTGCAACACTGGTAGCAGGTGCACAGGAGATTGTGCAGGGACTGGCAGCAGCTTGCACGAGCTTCCTTCACGGTTCTGGGCGATGCTGCATGGTGGTGAGAAGTACGCTGGAACCT
>BHFT01021059.1:0-22634 GCA_004320025.1 Laticauda laticaudata
AGTTGTGGGAGCTCCATCACTTGAGACCTTCAAGAAGAGATTGGACTGCCATTTGTCAGAAATGGTGTAGGGTCTCCTGCTTTGGCGGGGGGCTTGGATTAGATGTTCTACAAGGTCCCCTCCAACTGTGATTGTCTGTTATCTGAAAACTAAGGCCCAGGTGTCGCTCTGCAGCTCAGAATTTCAATGGGGCTGCCCATAAAAAAAAATAAAAAAAATAAAGGAGAATTTGCGGATGGCCACGTGCCCACTTGGTGACATTTTCAGACCTCCCAAGATATCTGGCATGGAAAACAAAAGCAGTCCGTTTTCTGCTCGGCACAAAAACCCCATGCGCGTTTCATGTCCTTAGGAAGACCATGCCAGGAATTCGGTGGATGGAAAGAGAAAGGTTTCTCTGATTCTCCCGGCGGGCTAGGATGTATCCAAGAAACACCCCACACACACACACTAAACAGCACATGCCTGGGGCTGAACTGCAGTTCCTCCAAGTGTGTGATTCTTCCCTTTTTTTCTTCCCCAGCCTCCTCTCCCCCCAGACACTTTGGGAAAGAAAGATCAGGATATGCAAAGATCTGTTTGATGGACACTGTTAAAACTTTTGCAATTTGGTTTTTTTTCCCCCCTTGGGTCCAGTTGGGTCCGATTCACAGACCGTCTCTGCAAGTTTTTTTGGCAAGGTTTTTCCCGAAGGGATTTGCCATTGCCACCTTCCTAAGGCTGAGAGAAGGGGACTGGCCCAAGGCCTTACCCGGTGGCCCCCAACCTTTTGGGCACCAGGGACTGGTTCCTTGGAGAGAGATTTTTCCACTGACTGGAAGGGGGTGTGGTTTCATGTTCTGCCTGCATCCCACGGATGCAGAAATGGTATTCATCCACCCGTTTAGTGGCCTGTTGAAACCCAAAGGTGCTTTTTTAGGAGGCAACTGGAGTTTCCTTTTGTTTTTCTATTGAAGACATTTCACTTCTCATTCAAGAAGCTTCTTCAGCTATGGCAGGATGGTGAGGAATGGAAGGATTTATATTGCTTGCAGATAGATGGTCATTTGCATACTTTTAGAGCCACTTGGAGGTTTATCTGTGTCCTCAGGGTCACCTGAGTGGTACTCCTGGTTCCTGTCTCTGAGAATCCATTCTACATCCCACACCATCACCAAGGGTGTTCTTCAAATTGTATGAGCTACACCTGAGAAAGACGTTTCCAGTCATCTCAGGTTCAGGTTGTGTCAAAAGTGCTCCTTTCAGGACGTACTGACATTTCTGGTTTTCCTTTTGAAGACATTTCACTTCTCTTCACCAGAAGCTTCTCAGCTCTGGCATATACGTGGGAAGGGACTTTTATTCCTTATGTATTTATGTTATGTTAATAATTAATGATCAGCCTCGCTCCAAAAAAAGTAAAGGAAAACCACAAAATACAGACACAATCCACGATCTGAATGAATGAATATTCTCAATTAAATGACGTTGTCATTACTAGTTGACTGTGGCACAAACACAAAAATTATCAATGGGAAATCAAATTTAGTAACCCATCTGGAGGTCGGTTTTGAGTTCACACTCAAAATTAAAGTGGAAAAAACATCCTACCAGGTTGTGATCCACGAACTTTGACGTAAATGTATTAACAATACAACATGAGAGCTCAGGCTAGTGATGTATCGGCTCTCCACGTGTCTGTATGACCCTCTCTACAACCCTGGCATAGCTCCTGATAGGTGGCCGGATGGTCTCCTGAGCGGAAGTCTCCTCCCATATCTCACCTGGACTAAAGCTCCCCAACTCCTGGACAATCTGTGGTGCAACAATGGCATATGGTGATGGGGTGAGACATGAGTCCCATGATAGTGCTCAAACTTAGGCATTCAGATCTGGCAGCGGCCGCGGCCCAGTCCATAAGCATCAATGCCTCATCTTGCCAGGAAATGCTGGACAACTCCAGCCACATGAGGTCTAGCATTGCTCGTGCATTAGGAGGAACCCAAGGAGTCCAACCGCAACCAGCGGTAATGGTCTCCACAAGGGGTCTGAGCGAGATCATCTCGGTTCTAATGGCAGTCAGGCTTACCTCGGTGAAGCACACATGAGGCTGTTGCCCTTCCTAATAAGAAATGCCGACCCGCCACACCATTAATCGAACGCCAACACTGCCAAAACGGTCATGCTGACGGAATGTGTGCAACGTCAGCCAGAACATTCCTCCACGAGTTCAGACCCTGCTCGTCTGCTCACTACACACACACACACACTGTTCAATCATCGTGAAGAGCACAGGGCGCCAGTGATGAATTTGGCCAACTTGGTGTTCTGCTGGCAAATGCCAAACGTCCTGCACAGTGGTAGGCCTGTAGCACATCAACCCCTCACCTGTGGATGATCGGCCCTCAACCATCTTCATGTAGGATCTGTTTCTGAGAACCGTTTGAGCAGACACAGTGCGCATTTATGGCCCACTGGAGGGCATTTTGCAGGGCTCTGACAGTGCTCCTCCTGTCCCTCCTTGCACAAAGGCGAGGTAGCGGTCCTGCTACTGGTTATTGCTCCCCTACCGGCCTCTCTCCATGTCCTCCTGATGTACTGGCCTGTCCTCCTGGTTAGCAATCTCCATGCTCTGGACATTACGCTTGACAGACCCACAAGCAAACCTTGCCACAGAGCTCACATTGATGTGCATTCTCTGGATTGAGCTGCACTACCTGAAACCACTTGTGTGGGTTTGGACTCCGTCTCATGCTACCATGAGAGTGACAGCACCGCAATTCAAAAGTGACCGAACCATCAGCAACAAAAGCATAGGAACTGAGAGTGGTCACCAACTGCTGCAGAATCCACATCTTTATTGGGGAATGTCTTGTTAACTGCCTATGCTTTCCACCTGATGTCTAATTCCATTGCACACAGAATGTGAAATTTGAATTTGCAATCAGTTTTGTCCACCTAAGCTAGCAGTATGATTTCAACAAATGTGGAACTGTATTTCACAAAAGTGTGATTGACTTGGAGTTACATTGTGTTGTTTAAGTGTTCCCTTTATTTTTTTGAGCAGTGTATATATATTTATATTCCTTTATATTCCTATATTCCTTTATATTCCTATATTCCTTCCTTTATATATTTATATTCCTTTATATTCCTATATTCCCTCCTTTTAGAGGGAAGGATGAAAATGGCCAGCTGTCTGCAAGGAATATAAATCCTTCCATTCCCAGCTATTCTGTCAGAGCTGAAGAAGCTTCCTGGATGAGAAGCAAAACATCTTCAAAAGAAAAAACCAGAAAGTCCAGCTGCCTCTTGAAAAGCACCTTTGGGACAACCATGACCTGTCCTGGATGACTGAGAATCTCCACAGACTTTTGGCCTGGTGAAAGTTACAATGGCACAGGAAAAAAAGGTGATGTATGACTGGTTTTTCACACTTAGAATTGTGACAACTCCCTACAGTCATGGGATAAAAAAAATCAAGTGCCTGTAATTATGATAGCTGCCTGTCAGGTCATCACTCTTTAAAACTTTCCCAGCTGGCTCCTGACAAGCAACATCAATGGTGGAATCCAGATTCTCTTAATATCCACACGCATCACTTAACAACTGCAGTGATTTGCTCAACAACTGAGGGGGAAAAGGTCTTAAAATTGAGCAAAGCTCACTTAACAACTGTCTTTGCTTAGCAGTGGAAATTTTGGGCTCATTTGTGGTCGTAAGCCTAGGACTATCAGTACTATAAATGCAGTTAAAACCTACAACCCCATGAGTAGGGGTGGGATTCAAATTTCTTAACAACCAGTTCTGTGGGCATGGCCTAATTTGTGGGTTGGCTTGGTAGTCATATGACTGGCTGGGCATGGTTTGTATGTAAATATTATAAATATTTATGTCAATATTGAATTTTTTTTATAAAAGAAAGAGCAGCTTTTACCCAAAACCAGGCAAAGCAGGCAGGCAGATTGAGTTGCTCTCAGAATCACAGATTCATGCAGAGATCTACCATTCTGCAATCTATTGCCAGAGTCTGTCATACATATAATTTGCTTACAAGCAAATTCACAAAATTAGCTCACAACATACCATGTATGATTTTACTCAAAATCAGGCAAAGCAGACAGACAGAGTGAATTGCTCACAGAATCACAGATTCACTCAGAGATCTGCCATTCTGCAATTTGCTACCTGCACAGAAAAATAGAGCTCCAGTCCTAAGGAAGGTTCAGCTCTGCTTTTAGATTTGCTAGAAAGCAAGAAATCCAACCATTTAAATCTAAATCTCCCGGTACAGCAAAACAGCTGATGGTCAGGGGAAAAAAGGAAAAATAGCAGGCAAGTTGAATGGTGCTCATGCCAGGTAAGGAGTGAGTGGGCAGGGTGGGGCCAGCCAGTGGAGCGATTTGCCGGTTCTCTGAACTGCGCAGAATCATAACAACCGGTTCTATAGAACTAGATTGACCAGGTAGAATCACACCCCTGCCCATGAGCATCACATAGTAAAACTATCACAACAATAACAAGCCAAACTGGGGCCATGTATTAAAACCAAATATTATTAAATCTGATCTAACTTACCTTCCCTTAAAAAATGCCACATAAAAAATGGGCGCGTAGGAATTCACGAATTTTAGCAGGAAAGCCTTCAGAATTAACCTCTGCTCAAATGTTTTTTCTGTTTTGGGAACCTCTGCCATGAAGAAAACATGCAGGAAAGAAAACTTGTTAAGCGTTACTCATGTCAGTGATACAAACAAAGCAGTGATAGTTTTGCAGTTTCCAGGAAAATACAGAGTCTGGATTTCGAAAAGTCATACTCTGACTCAGTCAAGCTATAGATTGTCATTCAAAGAATCCTAATTTCATTTTATTCTGGAAAAGAAAAGATTTTACAGGGAATGAAGGTGTCTCGATACCAGCCTCCAACAAGACATGGCATGTGCTTTTACAAACTATACAAGATTAACTGCTGGCTTCACACTTAGTTTGCACAAACTAATCATTTATTTTTTATTTTATTTTATTATTTTATTTTATTTTTATTTTATTTTGTTTGTTTTTACTTTATTTGTTTTTTATTTTACTATTTCCCACCTTTATTATTGTATAAGTCAAGGTGGCAAACATAAAGAATGAAAAGAGGGCTGTGAAAATACATACAGACCTCTCACATCCTGGACATAAACTGTTGGAACTCCTTCCCTCAAAATGACACTATAGAGCCCTGCACACCAGAACAACTAGACACAAGGACAGTTTTTTCCAGAACGCCATCACTCTGCTGAACAACTAACTCCCACAACACAGTACAACTATTTACAAAGTCTGGAATACTTTTACTATTAATCTTCTCATCACTCCTTATCACCCATCCCCTTCCACTTGTGACTGTATGGCTGTAACTTTGTTGCTTGTAACCTTATGATTTACATTGATTATTTCCTAGTATGATTTAATTGCTTATTGTACCCTATAATGATTATTAAGTGTTGTAACATATGATTCTCGACTCTTGACAAATGTATTCTTTATGTATACTGAGAGTATTTACACCAAGACAAATTCCTTGTGTGTCCAATCACACGTGGCCAAAAAAGAATTCTAGTCTAGTCTACTCCATTCTATTCTCCTTCTTATTTCCCCCCAATAACAACCCTGTGGGGTGAGTTGGGCTGTGAGAGAGTGACTGCCCCAAAGTCACCTAGATGGCTTACAGGCCTAAGGCAGGACTTGAACTCACAGTCTCCTGATTTCTAGCCCAGCACCTTAACCACTAGACCAAATACACCACACATGTATGTATGGCATTGGAAAACCCAGAAAATCCTCAGGACCTCTGTGGGCCTAGGACTAAGTGGTGGTACCTAAATTCATCTTATATGAGTTGTGTCTGTTTCTCTGCTGCTCCCCCCCTGCCCCCAATTTCAGTCAGGGATGCCTGACTGGAATGGAAATGTTTCCAAGTCAGACATCTTTCCTAGTTCTTCAGCTCCATGACAACTTCAACAAAGACATAATTGCTCCTTCTCAGTTGAGGGTCCTGCCCCACCTATGTTCATGGGATCATGTTTGTTTTTTGGCCTTACTCTGAAGAAAATATTGGATAATCATTGGTCCAGGATGGCATAATTAAGGACTTCTGTTTAGGGAGGGAGTTGGACTAGAAGACCGCCAAAGTCCCTTCCAGCTCTATGATTCTAGGAGTCCATGTTTCCGTGATTCTATGACCCATGTTTCCAGAGTAAGAATTCCTTTCATTCATTAGTGGAAGTACGAGAAGAAACAACGAAGAGAAGAAAAGAAGGAGAATATATGGCAAGAGAGATGCCTGGTGCATTGGGGAATACTCATAAGAGTGAAGTAGCTTATATCAGCCTTCCTCCTCTTTTTCATTCGTTGGACCAGAGGAGATTGGGAGAAGTCCAACATCTTCCCCAGCTCTTCTTCAGCTCCAAAACAACCGCCAACAAAGTCATGGTTGCTCCTTCTCAGTTGAGGGCCCTGCTCTACCCATGTTCTTGGGGCATGATTCCATGATTCCGTGATTCTGTGGTTCTATGATTCCATGATTCCATGATTCCATGATTCTATGGTTCTATGATTCCATGATTCCATGATTCTATGGTTCTATGATTCCATGATTCCATGATTCTATGGTTCTATGATTCCATGATTCCATGATTCTATGGTTCTATGATTCCATGATTCCATGATTCTATGGTTCTATGATTCCATGATTCCATGATTCTATGGTTCTATGATTCCATGATTCCATGATTCTATGGTTCTATGATTCCATGATTCCATGATTCTATGGTTCTATGATTCCATGATTCCATGATTCTATGGTTCTATGATTCCATGATTCCATGATTCTATGGTTCTATGATTCCATGATTCCATGATTCTATGGTTCTATGATTCCATGATTCCATGATTCTATGGTTCTATGATTCCATGATTCCATGATTCTATGGTTCTATGATTCCATGATTCCATGATTCTATGGTTCTATGATTCCATGATTCCATGATTCTATGGTTCTATGATTCCATGATTCCATGATTCTATGGTTCTATGATTCCATGATTCCATGATTCTATGGTTCTATGATTCCATGATTCCATGATTCTATGGTTCTATGATTCCATGATTCCATGATTCTATGGTTCTATGATTCCATGATTCCATGATTCTATGGTTCTATGATTCCATGATTCCATGATTCTATGGTTCTATGATTCCATGATTCCATGGTTCTATGATTCCATGGTTTTTAAAGTGAGAATTCCATTGGTGGAAGAATGAGAAAGAACAATGAAGAGAGGAAAAGAATGAGAATATATGGCAGAAGGGATGCCTGGTGCACTGAGGAACATTTATAAGGACACCTTGGGGTGAAGCAGCTTTGATCAGCCTCTCTCCTCTTTTTTATGGTTGGACCAGAGAAGATTGGGAGAAGCTGAAGTGATTCCTTCCTTTTTGTTCTGTCTAAAACTAATCTAGTCTAAAACTAATCAAGATCTAGTCCTATAAGGGGATCTACATGAGCAGAAGCACATTGTTGCAATCTGCTTCTTGGGAAAACCAAAAGAAAAAAAAACACTAGTAATTTTATTTTCATGCTTATTAAAGCATGATTGGGAAATGTTTTCATAATTTTCTTCCCAAAGCATTCCAAATATATACACAAATGAAATAATTTAACAGACCATTGCAATAGCCTTTAATTTACGTGTTAGCCACAAATATTTAATAATAAGTTAAACCCAACTCTCGACGTTATTTTTTTCAATAATTTTCATGCTGTGGGTGTCTGAAACAGGGTAGGGAAGGACTGCAGCTCCCCTTCAGCTGAAGTAAAATGTAATTATTATTATTTTTTAAAGAGACTGATTTCATTAAAAAAAACACTATGGAGTATAAATTTTCCTTTACAGAATCCATGGATTAAAATTTACAAAATTATAGAAGCATCTTAATAAAGAAGAATTATTAGTTTTTTCTTGTGTAAGGTACAATTAGTTCATCTTTAGTGTCAGATGAAGGTCTTCTGTTAATTTATTGAACTGTATTTGCCTATTTTGCTGCTCTCTTTCTCTCTCACAGTCACAAATATCTTCACGAAAGGTACTATTCCCAGCAGTGTGCTGGAAGGTGTTCTGACCGAGCTCCACAAACATGACACACCCTTTGACGTGAACTCAAAAGATTTCCTTTGAAAGTATGAGAGGATATATAATGTAATTGTAATTGAAGACTACGAAATGGTAGCACAAAACAATTTGTAAACCAACCGGCACACTGTATGTATATATATATGGAAGATGGCTTAATGTTTTTATGTTTTGTTTGTTTATGTTTGTTTTAAAACCAATAAAATTTTATTTAAAAAAAAAGATTCCTTTAATAAGGAATGCCTGCAGCCCTGGCAAAATGTTTCTCTCACAGGCTAACAAGTCCGTTTGACCGGAAGATGAACAATTGTTTGCCACACCTATTCATCTCTTCCCCCTGCCTTTTATCCCCAGAGCTAAGGTGGAGCCTCACTAGTAGCAATGGCTCTTCTGTCCCAAGCACTGGCCCATAGATTTCCACTGCTCTCCTCTCCTCTGCCTTCTGTGCAGCCATGGGTCAGGTACTGGACCCAGCTGTTCCTCTTCTTCCACATCAGCCACCTCCAGACCTGGGGGCTGTTGAGTCTCCATCTGAGGGCTGACAGATGGTCCAGTCTCCACCTCTATCTATCTGTCTGCCAGCTCCATTCCCTTTTCCCCCTCAGAGCTCCCAGGTTGCCCTGATGCTGACCCTGACTCTCACGCCTCTTCCTCCTCCTCTGATTCAACTGCTGGAGGGGCCGATGGTGGACAGGCCACAACAGTAGGATCCTGATTGATGAGAAGCTAAGTGACCACGTGCTGAACAAGGGATATTCCATGGGAACATGACATCCTCAAGATCTCCAGGCAGCAACTTTTCCTTCCTTTCCCACACTTTAGAAAAGAAGTACCTGAACAAACTCAAAACAGATTTCAAGCAAGCAAGGAAAAGATCAAAGCAAAGAGAAGAGGAAGAAGGTACAAAGAGAGAGAAAATTAGCTGGCAAAAATGGAAGGCCGAAGGAGATGCAGAAGCAAAGGCCTGGATGTGAAGGGACAAAAGATGGGTTTTGCCACTGTAGGAGAATGTGTGGCAGAACCTGGAGGGTGTATTGAAAAGACGAACCAGCCTAGCATCCCTACATAGCCACAAGTGGACCAAGTCCAACTTCTCTTGAATTTTATTGACCCTTATCAAACTCTAAGCAGGTGCTAAGGTTAGTTGAGAAGATTCCTGTGCATGAGTAGCAATTACTGACAGTCACTCATGCCCTAGTCATTTCCCGTTTTGATTATTGCAATGCACTCTACATGGGGCTGCACTTGAAGAGCATCCGGACACTCCAGTTGGTGCAAAATGCAGCGGCCCACATGGTTTTGTGCAGACCCCGGTGTTCACATATTTTGCCTCTCCTGCAGGAGCTGCATTGGTTGCTGATTTGCAATTCAAGGTGTTGGTTGTCCCCTTTAAAGCCCTATCATAGATTGGGACTGGGTTATCTAAGGGAATATCTCTTGCCGGTCACATCTACCTGACCCATTAGAGCAGGCAGTCAGGGAATGCTGCGGGTCCCATCCCTGAGCAAGATACACCTGGTGGGACCCAGAAGAAGGGCCTTCTCTGTGGTGACTCCCTCTCTCTGGAACATTATTCCCCCAGAGATTAGAATAGCTCCCACTCTAGTACTCTTCCGGAAGGCACTGAAGACCTGGTTCTGCCAGCGGGCCTGGGGAACCCAGGGCGGGATAGAGCCCATCAAATGGCTCATGTGATCTGCTGTCATCAGGGTGGGGGATGGGAGTTGGGAGTTGTTCTATTGTACTTTCTTAATTTATTTGATTCTTTTTGTTAGTTTTTATTGTATTTTTAATTTTTTGTTTTAAATATGGTTTCCATGTGTAAGCCACCTCAAATCGCCATGGGCAAATATGTGGCAATATAAATTAAATCAATCAATCAATCAATCAATTTAATTGGACCTTCATGTATGGACCTGGTCTTTCCCCCAGACAGCTACTGCTATATGTCAGGACTGAGGACCACTTAACTTTGGTAACAAGATTGGGGAAGAAGAGTTCAATGGAGGCCATCCTGAACCCTTTTGGTTGCCCAAGCATTTCTATTTTAAAAACTTAGTTGTCCCAAAGGTGTTCTTTTCAAGAGGCAACTGGATTTTCTGTTTTTTCTTTGAAGACATTTTGCTTCTCATCAAGAAGTTTCTTCAGCTCAGGAAAGAAGACGCTTCTTGGATGGGAAACGAAAGGTCTTCAAAGAAAAACCAGAAAGTCCAGTTGCCTCGTGAAAAAGCACCCTTGGGACAACCATGACCTGGAAGACTGAGAATCTCCATAGATGCTCAAGAACTTAGTAAGTGCAAATGGGTGCACCAATAAGATCAGATAAAAAAAGAACGTCTTAGAAGGAAAACATTTGCTTATGATAAGTTGCTTATGCCCAGAAAAAAAAAAAAAGCATTACCCATTTCGGTCAATTTTTTGGCAACAACTCCATAAATCTCATCTAAGATTAGAATCACCACGAGGTTTATGATGACTGCTGTCGCTGTCACGGTGACTCTTACGTTGGACTTGGATGACCCATTGGTGCTCATGGAGAGTGCGGCCGCTAAGGTTATCCGGTATGCAATCACACCAAAGACTATGGAAAAAGTCAGTGAAATCTGGAAAAGAAAGGAAATATTAATAGAATGATGTATGTACTATATAGATGTTCTTATGGAGTTCAGTGATCATGGCTGAATAACAATGGGGTTAAAGAAAGAGGAAAAACATTATTCCTGGAAGATTCCATGATCAATTCGGCAGCTTCTTATATTCTTCAGTGATAGAAAATGCTCTTGCTTGTGTTAGGGTGCCTTGTAAGTAGACTATAGAAAGGTGCCTCTTTATTAGCTAGCTAATTACAATTTTCTGCTTGCTACCATAATATTAATAGGACACAGACCTTCACTCAAAATCTTCTGCATCTGTAACTTTTCCTTTGTTTTCCATTTGACCAAATCCATTGTCCATTTGTTTTGCTCCAGAAGCAGAGACTCTATTGGTAATATTCCTACTACAGAGCCTATCCATTTTCCTAAACAACAGCAATAGCACTTACTTACATACCATCCCATAGTGTTTTACAGCACTCTCTGGGTAGTTTACATCATGAGCCTCTTGCCTCCAACAATCTGAGTCCTCATTTTACCAACTTCGGAAGGATGGAAGGCTGAGTCAACCTTGAGTCAGTCAGGATCAAACTCCTGGAAGTGGGCAGAGTTAGCCTGTAATACTGTATTCTAACCACTGCACCACCAGGAAGGAGAATGAGAAAGGGAATAAAAGAGGAAGGAAGGAAGGAAGGAAGGAAGGAAGGAAGGAAGGAAGGAAGGAAGGAAGGAAGGAAGGAAGGAAGGCTGGCTGAGCCAAACTTGAGCCAATCAGGATCAAACTCCTGGCAGTGAGCAGAGTTAACCTGCAAATATTGCATTCGAACCACTGTGCCACCACAGCTCCTAAACAAATAGGGTTACAAATATTTGCCCATTGGATAGAGTGAAAACCTGAAGCCTAGTAGGGTAGTTATTAAACAAGGATTTTTAAAGGTTAACTAGCAAGGCAAAAAATATGACATTGACCAACTCCTCCCAAAGGGTTACACCAGATCATATTTATTATGATTACCAACTTAATTGGTAAATTGTCAGGCAGACCCCCTTTTTTGATATTACTAAGTGGCAAATAGATAACTCCATATATGAGCAGAAAGAAGTGGTCGGATGGCCTAGAGGTGGAGGCTCTATCAGAAAGCTGTGAGTTCGATCCTAGGTAGAGGCAGATTTTTCTCTCTCTGGGCATACTGAGAAAACTCCATATTGGTGACAGGAAGGGCATCCGGCCATGATTTTTATTGACTGTTTCCTGGTATGATTTCATTGCTTACTGTACCCTATGAGTATTATTCAGTGTTGCACCTTATGATTCTTGACTCTTGACGAATGTATCATTTCTTTTATGTACACTGAGAGCATTTGCACCAAGACAAATTCCTTGTGTGTCAAATCACACTTGGCCAATAAAGAATTCTATTCTATCCTATTCTAAACACTCTGCTAGCTCCATTCAAGTTGCTCAGACTCCACCCCACAAGGGATTATGGAGTGGTTAAATGATGATGATACATGGGCATATCGAAGAAGCAACTTGCAAAATAAAAGCAGAAGATCCAGCACCACCCAGCTCCATCCACCATGGAGAAAATGTTCCATGTCTCAGCAGAGAATACAAAGACACAATCTAACTTTGGCACAACCTGTTTAGATGGACAGAACATCTCAGAAATTAACAGCAATAATAACCATAACAAAATTATGATTTCCAACCCCCCACCCCAAAAGAAACTCCCTCCACAATTAGGATCCCACCCAATTATCTCAAATGATCTTCTTGCTTTCTACTGCTGAGAGATCCACCCTGGCTGGTTAAGGTTTGTCCAAGAGGCTGTGGCTTTTACCGTGCACAATCTTGAGACTACTAATGGCTGTCCAGGTGATTTAAAGGTATTTATTCAAACACCTGAAAGTGAAAAGAACAGATTGTTTTCTTTGGATTAATGGTAATATAATCAATCAGGCAGAGGCCTACCCTCTTAGCCTTGCCATAATATTTGGGGTGAAGCCGAAGCTGAAGGGAACTGTTTATGTTCACACCAGGACATTTTATGTGAGAATATAATTTATGGCCCTTGCTCCTCTATTGTTCAAAAGGAAAAGTCCCATAACTTCAGCAAGTTTCCTGCTTATTCAATGCAGGTGATGAGGTGACACAAGAAAAATAAATGTGGAGCCTTTATTATTTTTTAAAAGCCCTGCTTAAAACAATCCCATATGTGGCTTTCAGGGGGCGTCCATCATTTTTATTCTCAGGAATTGCCAACTCAGGTAAGGTGAAGTGGAACAAAAAGACACTTTTAAAGAGGCGGTGTGTGCATGCTTGCTTGCCAAGAGGGGAAAAAAAAGAGTGACCAAGGGTTGAAACCAGCTTGGAAAAGACAATGGTTTCAGCTTGCAGAGAAAAGCTCTTCTGTTAGGACAGGGGTGTCAAACTCAAGGCTTACAGGCCAAATCCAGCCCATGGGGTGCTTAGATCTAGTCCATGGGCCGCTCTGGAAACAGCAAAGGACTGGCCTGAGATGCTTCACACAGCTCATCCAATCTCTGTTTTGGCTGGCAGAGGGTTGCAGGAGACCATCACAACTGAAAACGGAGCTTGCAGTGGCTGCACACAGTCCTCCCGAGCTCTGTTTTGGCTGGCAAAGGGTTGCAGGAGACCATCACAACTGAAAAGGGAGCTTGGGAGCCCGTTTTCGCTGGCAGACTGCTCGGCCCCCCACAGGTGTCCCCCAACACGAGTGACATCGAGCTGGCCACACCCACCACGAAGACAAACACAACCCTGGTGTGGCCCTCAATGAAATCGAGTTTGACATCCCTCTTTTAGACCAGGAGTAAAGTTGAGCCTTTGTGTGGCTGGCCTTGTCTGATCTTTGTCTTTTGATCATACCTATCTTATCTTTAATAAGAGCTTCTAGAAATCATTTGGGGATGCTTGGAATTCAGTAAAGGCCCCCCATTCCTGGGAGGGACATAGAGGAAGACTAAAGGGCACCATCTTTGCAGACAGGATGTTAGGGAAAGCAGCTAGGAAAGATTGTGCAGAGTATGAGGCCATGAGAGTGGAAAGGCGTGCTCCATTATCAGTAGTTGGCAGGGTTATTTGCAGCCTCTCCCTGGCTGTGTCTCCCCAACCTGTCAGAACCAACAGGAGAGGTATGCTCCACATCCTGTCTACCAGGGAGTGTCCTCTGGTGGATCTGGGAAGAGAGGGCTTTCTTGTCGGTGACCCTTCCCTAGGGAACACTATTGCCTCGGAGACTAGACTTGTCCTAACCCTGCTGGTCTTTCATAAGGCCTTGAAGACCTTCTTTTAGCAGAATGTTGGAAGGGACCTTGGAGGTCTTCTAGTCCAACCCCTTGTTCTGCAGGAAACCCTGCACCATTTCAGACAAATGGTTGTTCAATCTCTTCTTAAAAACTTCCATTGTTGGAGCATCCACAACTTCTGGAGGCAAGTTGTTCCACTGATTAATTGTTCTCACTGTCAGGAAATTTCTCCCTTGTTCCAGGCTGCTTCTCTCCTTGATTTGATTCTATCCATGGCTTCTTATCCTGCTTTCAGATGCTTTGGAGAGTAGCTTGCTTGCCTCTTCTTTGTGGCAATCCCAAACACAAGGATCTTCAAACTTGGCAAGTGTAAGACTTGTGGACTTCAACTCCCAGAATTCCTGAGCTACCATGATTGGAGGAGGAATTCTGGGAGTTGAAGTCCACAAGTCTTAAAGCTGTCAAGTTTCAAGACCCCTGCCCTAAGATATTGGAACACTGCAAGAACATAATAATGTCTTGTTTTCTTACTGAGCCTCGGGCTCCAGGTGAATGGTAGAGCACATATCCCAGTTGTGTTAATTGTTGTGTTGGTTGGTCTTTTATCTTGGCTACCGTACATGTTATTTATTTGCTATAATGTTTCTATCTTGTTTTCAATCATTGTTAGCCACTAAGAGTCCCGTATCTGAGATGGGAGGTCACATAAATAAAACTGTTCAATCAATCAATCCGTCTGTCAGTCAGCCAATCAGCCAATCAAAAGTCTACATTAGACTTGGCAGGAGAAAAGTCATCTCCAGTGCTTTGAGAAGGTCAATTGTGCATAATTGAGGGGAAGATTTCCATTCGTCGCTGTCAAACTCTGGACCAGTTTGCCAGTTTGATTGCTGCCCACTTTGCAGGAAAGGATGCTAACAAGAACTCTTGAAGGATGTAACATATGGTAGAATAGAATAAAATAGAATGGAATGGAATGGAATGGAATGGAATGAATTATTTTCCCATCCCCGCTCTTCTTTGTGGCAGTCCCTCAAATACTGGAATACTGCTATCATGTCCCCACTAGTCCTTATTTTCAATTTTCTAAATTAGACAAACCCAAATCCTGCAACTGTTCTTCATATGTTTTAGTCTCCAGGCCTTTGATCATCTGAGTTGCTCTTCTTTGAACTTTTTCCAAAGTCTCAACAACTTTTTGGTAGTATAGTGACCACAAAAGAAGCAGCAACGGACTATGTACAAGGAAGCCATTGCACAAAATTCATGCCCATTGTTTAATGATCTCACAGTTTTCATGACATGCCTCCTCCCTTCTCCTCGCCCCCCCTCGCCTCCCCCCCCCACATTCTTGGGACTGGCTGCCAGGAACCATCTCATCTAAGACACCCAGGAAGCCATTATCACCAGCTGACATGAAGAACTTAACATGGGCATTACTGGCCCATTCCAAATATTTTAATCTATCAGTCATGTTTTATTGATCAAATGTCAAACTCTGCACCAGAGATTAAGTCATACTTTGGATTTGGCTGACAGGGGCTGGAAGGAATGCCAAAGTAATTTATCTCTCTGATAGGGGTGTTTCAGGTGGGAGATTTATGTGGGAAAAGACAGTTGAAGGTAACTTGAAGGTGTCAGTGCAAGTTTTCTATTAACCTCAAGGAAAAGAAGACAAGGAGAGTTACCATAAACAAGATGGAAGCACAGTTCACTAAGTAGCCAGGTGTGCGGTCTCTCCAGGTGAGTTTTTCCTCTTCCTCCTGGAACAAGATAGAAGGTTGAAAATGGAAGCTGCAAAACTATACTGTGTTAAATAAGCAAAAAACCACTTTGGTTATAATCAATAACATAATAATAAAAAAGCAAAGGCAGGATTAATAGTAATAGGCATTTTGGGAACAATCCCAAAACTGGAGCACCACTTGAACATCATTGGCATTGACACATTCCCCATCAGTCAATTGCAGAAGGCAGCTTTGCTTGGAACAACTTACATCCTGTGACGATATCTGTAACACCATCAAACATCCATCTCTGTCTATCCCAGGAAGGGACTCAATAGGTCAACAAAAGTGTCAAATCCAGTTTGAACATCTGGCTGACTTTGTGATGAATCATCAAACTTAAATAATAATTAATCAAGGAACAGCCAAGGACACTTCCAGCAAAAATGACAGGAAAAGCCACTAGTATGTAAAAATAAGAGCAAACCCCACTACTTTCTAGTACTGATGTTATTAACTAGTTTGGTAATGAAATGTCTGCAAGAAAGCCACCAAGCTCAGAAGTCCCAAGGAGCTCACAGTTCAACGCTGAGCTACAAATAATTTCTTCTATTGGTAATAATTCAGCTTTATTAAACAAGACAGCAATAATTCAGTCCAAAGCAGCATCAATCAAAAGTTATTTTGGGGCATTTCTATCATTACAGGATTCTCCCAAAACTCCATTTGCTATTAATAATCCATAGATTTCAATCCAGAAGTCATGCTTTTGGGGTCATAGGTTTCCCATAGAACACTTCAAAATAATTACAATAAAAAAACCAAACAGCAAAGAGTATACTGTCTCTGCCAAGATCTATCGTGGAGGGAAGCATTCTCCTTCAGAAAGAAATTGGCGGCAGAATGTGGATATATCACGATACATCAATTCTTCAATTACCTTGCCTCTGCTTCATTGTGTGGCTTAACCATATCCAACATTTGCTGGATAGTAGCTAGCAGGAGAGGGGATTAATATGCCCCAAAGCATATTAAAAGGAAGGGTACTTTGATGACATGGTGAAAATATCCAATACTGCATTTGAAGATTGATGCTTTGATCTACAGTTGGCAGAATAGCAATAGAAATAGGACTTATATACCACTTCACAGTGCTTTCCAGCCCTCTCTGAGTGGTTTACGGAGTCAGCCTATCGCCCCCAACAATCTGGCTCCTCATTTTACTGACCTCAAAAGGACGGGAGGCTGAGTCAACTTTGAGCCAGTCAGAATCGAACTCCTGGCAGTGAACTGGAATAACCTACAATACCTCATTCTAACCACTGCACCACCACGGCTCCATGGGCTCAGAAGAGCCCATGTTATTCAATGTACAAGCTTCCCTCTATACCTTTTATCTCAACATTGCACGCAGACTATTATGGCAATGGGACAAACTCAACATCTCTTAAAGTTGCCAAGTTTGAGAAAGCATGGATTAAGAGCTTGGGAGCCAGGCTCTTGGAGTTCATATTTATGAATTTCCATATTGTTAAATTTCTGAGCATCGTCTTCTAGTGACAATAGCAGTAATTGCCATTCTGAGTTGGACATGATTGGTGACCTTCCCCTCCCCTAGCCTCACCCCATTTTTAGCCCCTGCTCCCTGCCTCTAACCTGCTCCAGCCCCTGCTCCCCACCTCTAACCTCACCCTATTTTATAATCATTCTCCTAATCATCAAGAACAACACCTCTACATTAAGCCAAAGCAGGGGTGGTATTCTACCGGTTTGGACTGGTTCTATAGATCCAGTTGTTATGATTCTGCGCAGTTCGAAGAACCAGCAAATCGTGCTTCTCACTGGCCCGACCCCTCTCTGCCTGCCCCTCCCCTCCCCTCCCAGTCAGTCCTTATCATGCATGCATGACATCACGCACATGCCCGACATAGCTGACTGCATTCTCCCATGCCCAGTCACTCCTTGAGATATTTCTTTTTTTCCTCTTCCCGATAATCAGCTGTTCTGATGATCAGCTGTGCCGGGATCCCCCTCACTGTCTTACTGCTTCACCCAGGAGGCTTCCTCAAGGCCCAGGAGGCAAAAAGGGACGAGCAGAGGTTGGGGTGAGGGTGCTGCACACCTACCCCATGCTCCGTGTTTTGCCTTCCTGGGCCCTAGGGAAGCCTTCAGGGAGCAAAAACGCCCCCCCCAGGAGGCCTTCCTGAGGGCCACAGGGCAAAAAAATGGGGGTGGGTTTCCTGCAAAAAAAGAGCCATACCCACCCAGTCACATAATCACATCCATCTAGCCATGCCCACAGAACCAGTTGTTAAAAAAGTTGAATCCCACCCCTTGGGCCAAAGTCATGTTCTTCTCAAAGCTTGCTCAAAAAAGCCAATGGTCTCTGCCTGCCAAAGGGACCACCGCGCTAATCTAGCTTCATCGGTGTCTAATTAACTGAACAAATAGGGCATCTGGAAACTTTTACATTAATTTTCCTAAAATGTGTGTCCTCCTCATTATTGTTATGAGGAAAATATGTGTTGTTCTTGAAGACTTATTATTTCATAATATTTTGTTCGTCACAGATGAACTCGATCAAATTCTGGAAAACCCGAGAAAGAGCTCGTTATTTGTTTGTCTAAGAAAATGAACGAATTGTTCTACGTTTTGGAAAGGAGGCGATTCAGAATGGCACTGAGCACTGAAGGCTGGAACTGGATTCGGGATTCCACTCAGTCTCGGAATGCTCTATTCCCCACGGAGGCACGGGGAGGATGAAGTTCAAATTACGCTGCCTTGCCCTTGAACAAATTTCCCCTGGACTTGGATTCTTTAATTATTAATCCAGGCAACTACAAAGCAGCTTGGGGCCCCAATTTAATTGGGATGGTTTGGAGACATATCATTGCCCTGAACCCTGAAGTGGCTTCATTCGACAGGAATTTTTTTTTCAGTCGAGTCCTTACGTTTTGGTACCTTAAGGTCCTGTCACATAGGCCGATGGATGCAAAAAGTATGTAAAAAGGACACAGCGGATGAGAAAATTTTCCATCCATTGTTATCTGCTGCTCAAAAGTGCCGGCGCAAATTTGCATAAACAGGGAGACTGACAACGGAAAGGAACGGACGGGGGAGGACGTAGCACCAGGATGTTAAGCGGATGCTCGGCACGGGAGCCTAGCGGATGGAAAGGAGTGGATGGAAGGCAGATGGCATAATCCGTGGGCTTCCGGGGGAGCACAAGAGAATGCAGATGCGCAGCGGAAGGAATTGCGAATGCAGAGCGCTAATGCCGAGCGGAGGACGTGGAATGCATCACGGAAGCCTAGCGGATGCCCAAAGCAAATTCACGAGGCATGTGGGGAGGATGCATTGCGTCAGGCCCGGAGGATATAAACAGGATGCGCTTGCGCAAGCAGGGTTCATCATCAGAGGAAAAGACCTGCTGCCAGAGCACATCTCCAGCCAAACAACCGATAGGGAAAGAAGAGGAAGCTGCGTGGCCTAAACTCCTGGCAGCGGCTGGCAAGAAGGACAGGGGCCCTAAGCCCTGACTCTGCTTCTGCTGGTGCTTTCTGATGCTCAGGCTGACTCTTTGCTGGTGCTGGGGCTTCTGCTGGTGCGCTCCTGTACTGGTGCTTTCTGCTGGTGTCTCTAATCTTCTGGTGCAGGCTCGCATGGTGCTGGGGCTTCTGCCTTGGGGGCTTAACTCTGGCTGTGCTGCTAGTCCTGCTGGTGCTCCTGGGTCTGCTGGTGCTGCTGGTGGCTTACTCTGCTGCTGCTGATTCCTGGTCCTGCTGGTGGCTTGTTGTTGCTGCTGCTGCTGCTGGTGGTGGTGGTGTGGTGAGAGCAGCGGCACTAGAACCTCTGAAGCATCTGAATGAGGGCCACAGAAGGACCTTGCCAGAGGGAGGAAGAGCATCGGAGAATGGGAGAGGAGGCATAATCACATCTGAGAGGAACAGATGAGGATGAGGTGGCTGGATGGCTGAGGGAGAACGAGTATCTATGGTGGAAGGGAACCAGGCTCTATCGGACACAAAAGAGGAAGCAGGACCGGCTTTAAGGACGAGAAAGGCAGAGAGCATGGGATACAAACTTTGAGGTGGCATCCTTTGGTGGTAGGAAGCAATGCACAAATGTAAAGGGAAGCTGCAACTAGAGAGTCATGGCAGGCCGGGTCAAGCTCAATGACGCAGGAGACCTACATGATGGCCAAGTGAGCTTCTGGAGGGTGAAGATCCCACGCAAAGGAGCAGCCATCTGAAACCCTCTTTCGTCAGGCAGCCCAAGAGAGCGGCAGTCTAACTTATGGCCGAAGGAGTCAAGCTCCTGTGTCCCAGGCAGTATCCTGTGGAGCGTGCACAAGTGACCAGAGTAACCCCGAACAGATCAAATCAAAGGACCTCCTGACGGAAGTGGGAGAAAAGGAGAGGGCACTTCACCAAAGACCAGAGACCCACACCAGACACAACAAGCTCCACTCCAGAAAGCAAAGGCACGAGAGCCAACCGGAGAGGACAGGCACAACTGTCACTGCTAGGAGATCAGGGACACCACATCAAAGCAGCGTAGATCTCCTCTAACTCAGTGGTACAACACAATACTAGATCTAAACGAGCCATTCTACTAGTCAACCAGTAACATGGACATGAATGTGAATCATAAGTACCAGGTGATAAAGGAGAAGGATCACGGTTTCCTGCAAAACTCAGGCCAGCTGAAACGCATGCTAACCGTCCAGTCCAGGTCTGCTCGCTCCACCCCAGGTGAATGTCACAGCACTTGCCAAACTTTCCACAAGGCCCTCACCTACCAAGGCTACGGCTACCAGGAAGTTCCAGCATGCACAGTTGGCCAGGCCGTTCCAGTCCAGGCACAGGTTTCATCGAACACCCAGCCGGTGGCCAACCGATGCACTGATTGCACACCATGCCCACAGATGCCACCCACGCCAACAGATGCCAACCATGCAACAGATGCCCCACCGCCACAGATGCCACCACGCCTCACCATCGCGTCAGCTGCAGACCAAGACAGCCACCACTACAACTGCTCTCCTCACCCCACAGCGCAAGCCCGGCCTCAGAACCATCTGTCATCGTCTTGTGACTGACACCCCATGTCATTGGAGGAAGGGGCTCTCAACATCATGGGACTGAGGCCAGCTCTCTGAGAGCTTCCTCCACACACCATCCTGTTGTCGGCTGCTCGGTGGGGCCAGGCACGCCCAATGGCACCTCAGACCAACACATCTAGCAGCAGGCCACCTCCACAGCACTGGACCTTCACCCCTGAGACTATGGGCACGCCTGACAGAGTGAACTGGGGAGAAGAGTGCCAGAGACTGGTTGCTACCTGTGACTTTATTCTTTGGCTTGGGACACTTTACATTGGTTCATTTTGCTTTTACAGTTTGTTTTATTAATAAATAAATAAAGTTTATCTTTGCTTCACATACTTGGTTTATTATATTTTAGTCAATAAAGTCTTAGGCTGAAAACATTTAGAAATGGGTTTAAGCTTTGCATGCTTTTTGGAATGGTAAGGTAAGCAAGTTGGTTTTATGGGCAGGATGGGTAATAGCTGTGGGGTGGCAGGGACCTATGGATGGGAGGGATACCTGTGGGATGGGGTAATAGCTGTGGGATGGGTAAAGGATAAGCAGTGGGATTGGGCAGGATACCTGTGGTAATGGGTAATAGCTGTGGGATGCGTTAGAATAGCAGTGGGATAGATAAGCCTCACAGTGCAAGCTATAGTGGGACTGTATGGTCCACCGCTGCCCAGGGGCCCACCATATGGCCTTTATTATCATAACAATTGTAATCATTCATCAACACATTTCAAACATAAACACAACTCTTTAATTAAAGCCCTGTTCAATTGTAGGGCCCAACTCAACATACATGGCACAATCTCATCAAGTGTGAGAGACCTGGCTTCAAGGAAGCATCCATTAAGCATCTAATCATTTCCTGTCTTGCCACTCCCACTGCTCCAGCTGGGGAGTTGCACCAGTGTTTCAGGAGGTTGCCGCTGCTTCTTCCCTTCACGTGAAAGCTTGTTGGGGCCTTGCACATCCACAGTATTCTATCAGGATTTCGCTCCTTAGCCTCCCATTCACCAGGACTCCATGTCCGCCATTGCCATTGTTGACAGTCACAAGCCTGTTCTGGGCAACACTGGGTAGCGGGTGCGTATGAGATTATGCAGATGAGCAAGCTTCCACGATCCTCCTCACGGTCTCTGGGCGGATGCTGCATGGTGGTGAGAAGTAGCCTGAAACCTGTTGGCCAGGCATGCCAAAGGCGTTCTCCACCACCCGCCTTGCGATGGACAGCCTGTGGTTGAAGATCCTCTCTTCATGGGTGAGGAAATCTGGAAAGTGTAGGGCTTCATGAGGTAGGTTCTGAGGGAGAAGGCGTCATCTGACCCCAGATGAAGTAGGGCACATGCTTGTTGGGGGTGTCGTTGGCAGGGGGTCTGGATCTGGGAAGCCATGATGAGGTTGCGTTCCCAGCCGCCTCCTTGAGGGTGACTGGCGTTGATATACCTGGGCATCCTGAAGAATGACCTGTTGCCTGAAAGCATCGATGTACATGAAATTGTCAGCAATCGACCGCATGGCGAAGAGGATGATGCTGAAGAAGCCCTTGTAGTTATGTGAATAAGTGGATCATCCGATGTTTTGGACTGGAATTATGCGTTGGGCAGGCCACGTGCTGCCATAATAGGCTCAACGGTTGTGAGGGAAGTTCGCACTTCTGATACCACTGCTCTGCAACTTTCTTCCAGCCACTTCTTCAGTGGAGGGCACTGGAGGAGGCTCCTCCAGGTATTTTTCGATGATGGCCTGTACCACTTCTCCTATCCTCTCTGCTTCTTCTCTCTCTATC
>BHFT01021060.1:0-14823 GCA_004320025.1 Laticauda laticaudata
CCGGAAATGCTGTGCTTAAATCAGGTTTCCAAACCATTTCAGGTTTTCCTTCTTTGAAAAACCGGTTAAAATCATCCTCTTCAATTTGCCCAGTAAAGGAGCAACAGGATTTCGGCAGAATCATGCTCAGAAAAACCAGACAGGAGGCTACAGGAGATCCTGGGAAGTGATGGATGTATCTGTAAAAAAAAAGCCTAGAATCTTACATCACCGTTCCCAAAAAATATTCCCCAGGAGTTTCTACCTGAAGATGGCCCTGTTTCCCCACAAAGTTTGCTTGCTTGCAAAAAATAGAGGGTTTGCAGCAGGCTGCCTCCCCTAATGGAAATAGCTGCTGGGATAAACAGAAAGACTTGGCCCACTGTTTTTTAAAAACATGTCTATAGAGATTCTCAGTTATCCTGGTCATGGTTGTCCCAAAGGTTCTTTTTTTCAGGAGGCAACTGGACTTTCTGTTTTTTTTTTCTTTGAAGACATTTCACTTCTGATCCAAGAAGCTTCTTCAGCTCTGGCAGAATAGTGGGGAAAGGAAGGATTTATTATTCCTTGCAGACAGTTGGTCATTTGCATCCTTTTAGAGGTTGTTGAAGCCACTTGGAGGTTTATCTGTGTCCTCAGGGTCACCTGAGTGGTACTCCTGGTTCCTGTAGTCTGCAATTTTTTCCCCTCTGGAAATCCATTCCTACTCCCACACCATTCCAAGGGTGTTCTTCCCAAATTGTATGGCTAAAAGTCTGAAGAGATTCTCAGTCATTCAGGTCATGGTTGTGTCGAAAGTACTTTTTCAGGAGGTAACTGGACTTTCTGGGTTTTTTCTTTGAAGACATTTCACTTCTCATCCAAGAAGCTTCTTCAGCTCTGACTGGATGGTGGAGAATGGAAGGATTTATACTATGTGTTTATGTTTTTTTAAAAAATAACTTTTCTTTTATAGAAGTATATAATCACGGGTATATTTTTCTGTTACTGATTTCTCTTGTTTATCTGTCTGTCCTCAGGTTTGTGGGACGCCCTGGGCAGTATGTCTACATGTTTGCTGGTTACCGAATGGAAGAGGTAATTGCCCATACAGATAGTCCTTGACTTACAGCTGTTCATTTAGTGGCCATTCGAAGTTTGCAACGGCACTGAACAAAGTGACTTAAAACCAGAGGTGGTTATTCATCCGGTTCTGACTAGTTCTGGAGAACCGGCAGTGGAAATTTTGAGTAGTTCGGAGAACCGGCAAATGCCACCTCTGACTGGCCCCACCCTCATCTATTCTCTGCTTCCTGAGTCCGAGCTGATTGGCTGTGTCTTTTTTGGTTTCCCTGCAGAGGAGAACGGAGCTGGAAAGCAGGTTAATGGGGTGGGGAGGGAATGGAGATTTGGCAGTATCCTTCCCCTGCCACACCCACCAAGCCACGCCCACCAAGCCATGCCATGCCCATCAAGTCATGCCCACAGAACTGGTAGTGAAAAAATTTAAATCCCACCACTGCTTGAAACCATTTTTCACATGGAGTACCCCCCCTATTTTCACTTGATCAAAATTCAGATGCTTTGGCAACTGACTCATATTTATGACGATTGCAGCGTCCCAGGGTTAATGTGATCCCCTTTTGCTACCTTCTGATGAGCAAAGTCATAAAATAGCAAATAGCAAAGGTCGTAAAATAAGGCAATACTCACCTTCTGATGAGCAAAGTCATAAAATAGCAAATAGCAAAGGTCGTAAAATAAGGCAATACTCACTTATGAACTGCCTTGTTTAACAACATAAATGTTGTGCTCAGTTGTGGTCATACGTCAAGGACTAATCTTCTACGCTGAACATTTTTTTTGTTAAAATCTATCTGAACTTTCATGGCACTGCTGCGATCCCTGAGGTTATAATTTCCAAACCTTGTGGTTAGCATTATTTTACCAGCGTAATGTCAGAAACATCATCGGAATTAAAATTAAATTAAATTAAAATACTCGCTGAAATTGATTGACAATGGATTAAAACCCCCCAAAATTGGTCTTTTTTTCTTCTTCTTTTCTAGTCTTTCCAGTCTTTCCATTTCTGGTTTCTCTAGAACTATTTCAGCAAGAAAAACGCTATGGAAACATTAAAAATACCCAGCATAATGCATGGCTTGAATTGTATCTGATCTGTTCTCCCCAACCCTGTTAAGCATAATTATGGAGATTATGAGAGGCACTTGGTAGTAGTGGTTAAAGCACCAGGCTAGGTGCCACACAGCAACAACATGGCACAACACAGGAGAACAAAACCATCAGGATTAGATTCAGCAGTCCATCTGAATTTAAAAGACAAAGGCCACTCTATTGAAGACAACAAGGACCACATTTTGTACAGAGAGGACCTCTGGTTTGAAAGAGGGGTCAAAGAGGTCATCTATATCAAACTCAAAAGTGCTTTTTTCCAAGCGCCAATGGGACTTTCTTGTTTTTCTTTGAAGACATTTCACTTCTCATCCAAGAAGCTTCTTCAGCTCTGACTGGGGTTTTGGTGTCCACACCCAGACACACACTGAGTAATGTGGTATGTGCAGTACAATGCAGTGAGCCACATGCAGAGCTGTACATTTGGGGAAACAAAACACATGGCACAACATAGGAGAACAAACCCACCAGGACAAGATTCAGAAGTCCATCTGCAGGTTTGAAAGAGGGGTCAAAGAGGCCAATCTATGTCAAAATTCAAGAGCCCTCTCTCCACAGAGGGGGAAGGATATGACATCTTCTATCTCCAGTCTACAACACAGTCCTGTGATGACCCAGGGTGGGATACAAAAGCAACAAAGTCACAAAAAGAGGTGAATGTTTCAGCTTGGCTTCAGAGCTCCAATTATCATTGACTGGAGAAAAAACTCCTCCACAAACAGTTGTGAAAAGGAAGAAATTGCATTCAAACTCAAAATACATATAAATTATAAATAGAAAGAACACAAACCACACTGAAGCGATTAAGGAGACAAGGCAGGATAAGGGCTTGAAGACATCCACAGATATCGAAATACACTCATTGGGAAGGATGCCAGAACTCAGATAAGAACTGAAAGACTAGAATTATTTCATGCTTTGCTTCCAGCACTGAGCCATGTGCAGTTTGTCCTTTTAAACAACCGTCAAAACTGCAGTCCATGAAGGGGATCAGGGCCCCTTCCTCCTCTGGAGACCACACCACTCACGTATCTCCCTTATCCTCTCCTCCCTGTGTGCCGTAGGATGAAGATGGGATGGGCCTGGGTCTTCTTCTGAATGCCCATCCGACCTGTGCCCTTCCCCAGTTTCCTTCACAACATCCAGAGTCACACTCCCACTCCCTGTCGGCTGTTTCTCTTTTCCCTTGGAGTCAGACTCCAACAGGGGCACGACACAGTCCTTTCAGCAGTTCCAAGAAAGCTCCACACCCATTTGCACCATTCGGGAAACACAAATAAACCTCCAGGCGGCCTCAACAACTCTCCAAAATGAACATAAATGACCAGCTGTCTGCAAGGAGTATAAATCCTTCCATTCCCCACCATCCAGTCAGTCGGATGAGAAGCAAAACGTCTTCAAAGAAAAAAAAAACCCAGAAAGCCCAGCTGCCTCTTGAAAAAGCACCTTTCGGTTAGTTTGGAATTGCGATGCTTTTAGTTAGACTTAGGTGTTGCATATACACTGCCAGGAGATTGTTGTGCCTGATTTTTATGTCTCCCTGTGTGTTTCTTGTCCATTGCAGTGTGCCCCTGGGGGATGCTTGATGGAACTTTGCATCCAGCTCAGCATCATCATGTTGGGGAAACAGCTGATTCAGAATAATATATTTGAAATAGGCGTCCCGTAAGTATTTCAGCTGCTCTCTCTCTCTCTCTTTTTTCTGTGCCACAAGACTGGAAACATTAGCATGCAGTGTGGGTGGGCCTGGTGGCACAATGGCTAGAATGCAGTATTACAGGCAAACTCTGCTCACCACTTAGAGTTCAGTCCTGTCTGGCTCCAGGTTGATTCAGCCTTCCATCCTTCCGAGGTGGGTAAAATGAGGACCCAGATTGTTGGGGGCAAGAGGCTGACTCTGTAAACTGCTTAGAAAAGTCTGTAAAGCTCTTTAAAGTGGTATATAAGCCTAAATATTATCCTTCCTTCCTTCCTTTCTCATTCTCCTTCCTGGTGGTGCAGTGGTTAGAATGCAGTATTGCACGCTGACTCTGCCCACTGCCAGGAATTTGATTCTCACCGGCTCAAGGTTGACTGAGCCTTCCATCCTTCCGATAAAGTGAGGACCCAGATTGTTGGGGGCAAGAGGCTAACTCTGTAAACCACTTTGAGAGGGCTATAAAGCACTATGAAATTATATACAGGTAATCCTCAACTTACAATGGTTCACTTAGTGACCATTCAAAGTTACAATGGCACTGAAAAAAAGTGATTTACGGCCGTTTTTCAGTTACGATCTTTGAAGCACCCCCATGGTCATGGGATGAAAATTCACATGCTTGGCTACCAGTTCACATTTATGACCGTTGCTATGTCCCAGGGTTATATATGATTGCCTTTTACGACCTTCTGACAAGCAAAGTCTATGGGGAAGCCAGATTCACTTAACAACCAGGTTACTGACTTATCCACTGCAGTGATTCACTGAATGACTGTGGAAAGAAATGCTCTAAAATGGGTCAAAACTCCCTTAACAAACAGAAATTTTGGGCTCAATTGTGGTCTTAAGTCAAGGACTACTAGTGTAAGTTCAAGTGCTGTTGCCATTGCCATTGCCCTTTTTGTGGGTTTGGAGGCCTGGACCATTGGCTGCTCTCAATGATACAGATAGTCCTCGATTTAACAAGTGAATGATATGGTGGTTAAGCGAATTTGTTCGGGCCCAGGCTTCGTCAAATGCAACACTGAGAATTACTTTCATTTCCAGCAGAACTAATTATAAACAGTTCCCCAAGATAAGCCCATGTTTGTCAGTGCTGGGGAATGCTGCCAAAAACAGAAGTCTCCAAAGTAATTATAACAGAACCCACCGAAAGTATCAGAAAAAAACAACCAGAGTATGCAGAGCTTCAAAGGACTCGGAATCTATTGAGTTACTTTGCTTCCTGCAAAGAGTTTGTCATTGAGGTCTGACTTTTATCCCTTATGAGAGGGGCAATCACCTCCCAGCCTTACTCTCAAGTTGTCCCTTCTGCTTCAGCTGCTCTCGCCTTCTAGCAGCTCTGCACATACGCACATGGGGAACAGGCTCCCCTGGGTCCTTTGCCACGCTGTTGCCAGACTCCAAAGACTCCAAAGGCAACACCCCACTCCCAGATGATCCTGGTCCCATCCCTGCATCAGACACAGGACCCTCGTCCAAGTCCTCTCCAGACTCCCTGACTTGTCCCCTTTCTTCCTCACTGTCCAACTCTGCTGCCATCTGCATTGGCTGCCGTGAACTACAATACGAATCTGATTTGACTTAGAAGCTCCTAGGAAGGTTGCAAATGATACTCCCACTATACCCTGCAATGCTACAACCATGGTTTGCAGAGTGCCATGGTGGCATAGTGGTGAGACTGCGGTACTGCAGGCTACTTCTTCTGACTGCTGGCTGCCTACAATTTGGTGGTTCGAATCTCACCAGGCTCAAGTTTGACTCCATCCTTCCAAGGTGGGTAAAATGAGGACCCAGATTGTTGGGGGCAATATGTTGAGGGCTGTATATAAGTTGAGATAAGTTGATATATATAAGCTATTGCAGTTGCTGTCCTAAATACTGTTCTGTCCTAGGCTTCACCCAAAGGCACTCAGTCAATTCGAAGTCCCGGCAAAAACCTCTTCATTTACAATACTATGAATTAGTTTATTCACAGTCAGCCAACGGCTTGGCACACATTCATGCAAAGGTGGACTAATTATCTCCAACTGATAGCAATCCTGGAATGCTGCCCAGTGAACAGTTCCACACTCACTCTTGACAGGGAGAACTGGGTTTACAGACCAAAATCCACAATGCTGGGACAAACACACGACCAAAACAAGCAAGTTGTTTCCTGCTCATTCTTTAATCCTGATGGGAGGGGGCCATTCATCATCCATCCTTGCTCCCACATTGACCCTGAATCCTTAATTGCTCCTTTCTTTTAGTAGCTCTGTGCATGCGCAGGCTGGGAACTGGTTCCAAATGATCCCCAGCCTCATGGCTGTCTGAGCCCAAAGGCAGTTGATGACTGCCAGACTGCCCTGGCCCCATCTCTGCCTCTGATGCAGAGCCCTTGTCCGAGCCTTCCTCAGCCTCCAAGACTGGCCCAGGTTCCTCCCCAACCTCCTCACTACTGTCCAACTCTGCTGCAAGCTCTGCCAACCACCGGCGGGTCACAACAAATACATGCCATTTGCCAAGTGCCCAAATTTGGACCACATAACTATGTGGATGCTGCAAGGGTTTTAAGTGTGAGAACTGCTCATAAATCCTTTTTTTTTTCAGTGCCATTGTAGCTTTGGCCACTAAATGAGTGCTTTGTGTGATGACCTGGGCCATGGAACAAAGGCAACACAGTCAGATAATCAATAAGAGTCTCTTGATTATCTCCAACTTTGCCCACAATGTCCAGGTTACCTTCTGGCTGGAGAAAAACTCTCCCAGGAAAGCCTTTGACTGCAGAAAATTAATTCCAAAACATGGTCAACACAAACTGCAATTTTAAGTCCAATCAAGCCAAACTGAAGTACTTAGTTTGGGCGGGCAGGAGCGAGAATTTCAGACTTGAAGGCACGGCAAAACTCACACAGTTGGGAAGATGCCAGGAACACATATAAGCTACAACAACACAGGATAAAGTCACGTTTGTTCCCAGCAGCCTGCCATATGCAGCCTTTCCACATGCAGCCTGCCACACACAGCCTGCCTTTATCAACTGTCTTCCCAGCTACAGCTAATGAAGGGTATCAGGGCCCTTTCCTCCCCCATAAGCCATGCAACCCACATTGCTCTCTTCTCCATTCCTCCCTGTGTGGCCTAGGATGAAGACGGGGTGGGCCTGAGTCTTTCTCTGAACCCCCTCTCCCTTGTTCTCCTTCTTCCCTGCTCTGCCCAGCTGGACTTTGCCCTTCCTCAGCCTCCTCCACAGCCAACGAAGCCACACTCCTATTCCCTTTCAGCTGTTCATCTTCCTTCTTGGATTCAGACTCTGACAGGTGCATGACAGCTTGTAAGTCAAGGACTACCTATACATACACACCTAAATACATCCCTGTGAGCTTTCTCCTGGAATTCTCAAGAGAAGGGTGGTTACCATTGTAAAAAAAAATAATGGATCATTTTCATGAATTGTTCCCCTCTGAATCACCTGATTTAATTTCTCGAGGTGCTTCAAAAAAATGACCGCACAAAAGGAAGCAGAGTAAAAGTGTATTATTGGAAGACTTTCAAAAGGACATCCGCGTCAGGGGATTTTAAAAGCACACACACACACATGTGCATGTGCACACACACAAACACACACACACACACACACACAAAGAAAGAAAGCTGGGGCTTTCTAAATCACAAACAGAAAGAATTACCCTGTATCTGTGGTGCCAGATGGCACAGAGAGAGAGAGTGTGTGTGTGAGAGAGAGACAGAAGGAGAGAGAGTGCAAAGCTCTGTCGTGCACAAAGTCCCTTAAAAACAGAATGATTTCCCTACCCTCTTCAATTGAGTTAATGGCGTGCTGTTTTACATTTCCAGGAAATTAAAGAAACTGTTCCGTAAACTAAAAGATGACAGGTCGGAGCAGAAGGAAAGCCATTCAGATCCATCTAAGCAGCCTCAGCAATGGGAGCTGGATTACATCTTGGAACCATTCACAGGGCTGACCCCGGAGTACATGGAAATGAGTAAGATTGGGGCGCCCATAAATCCCTCTTCGCTTTCTCTCAAAACCTGTTTGTCCAAGATTTAAGACATCCCCAACTTCCCTTTGTTGTAACTCCCCAGTGTCAGGCTGTCCGAAAAACGCATCCTTCGTACTGTATGAGCAATAAACAGTTCTGTTGGACACGTACCTTCTGGAGCGTGGAGGGTAGAAGTTCCTAGAGGCAGAAGGCTCAATTGATTTCATTTGATCTGATGATCTTAGATCAGGGGTGTCAAACTCAAGTCCCCTGGGCTGGATTCTGCCCATGAGGTAATTATATCTGGCCCACGGGACCAGCCTGGAAATAGCAAAGGACCAGCCCGTGGTGCCTCTGGCAGCCAAAACAGGCTACCAGAGGGACGTGCATGCCAGTGGTGCAATTCAAAAAATTTTGACTAACAGTTCTGTAGACATAGCTTGGTGGCTGTGGTGTGGCTTGGTAGGCATGGCAGGGGAAGGATACTGCAAAATCCCCATTCCCTCCCCACCCCACTAACCTGCTTTCCAGCTCTGTTCTCCTGTGCAGGGCAACCAAAGAAGACCCAGCCGATCAGCTGGGACTCGGGAGGCAGAGAATAGATGAGGGTGGGGCCAGTCAGAGGAGGGATTTGCCAGTTCTCCAAACTACTCAAAATTTCCGTTACTGGTTCTCCAGAACTGGTCAGATCCCGCTGATTACCCCCTTGGACATATGCCTCCCCCCTGTGTCCCATTTTCAGCCTGGATAGCCTGTAGCCCTCTGCTGGCTGAAACAGGGCATGGGGGAACATGCGAGCCCCCTCCCCGTGCCACATTTTGGGCAGCAGGGTGCTGCAGGAGGCATCCATCTCATCTCCCTCCCCTCCACTGACCCACAGAGGAGAACTACAGTGCTGATCTGGCCCTCGAAGAAATCCAGTTTGATACCCCTGCCTTAAATCAACTTTCAACATCCTGTTGAAGAAGGAGGCTGGGATCTCTGGTTCTTATAGTAGAAGGTGCCCTTCAGATTTGGCTATTCCTTTTAAGATCAGTGTATCTCAACCTTCACAACTTGTAAGACATGTGGACTTCAACTCCCAGAATTCCCCAACCAAAATTCTGGGAGTGGAAGTCCACCCATCATAAAGTTGAAGTCCACACATCTTAAAGCTGCAGGTGAGAAACCTGTTTTAGATGTGTCTAACAAAGAAGAATAAACAGCCCTATGATTTTCCTTGGCTGTTTGAATGAAGGAGAGTGGTTCAGTATAATTGGGATCCATTTTGCTTCTGCACTAAAAATATCTGTCTGTTTCTTTTCATTCTTTTTTTTACAGAATTAAAATTCTTATTTATAGGGTCCTTGGTGCTCTCTGAGCTTGGTTGTTTTCTTGCAGACATTTCATTATCCAATGAAGTAACATCATCAGTGCTAGAGGGAGTGGGATTTGCTCTCAGTTTATATACCAGTGGTTTGCCCTCTCAATGTTGATGAGAGTGTTCTTGTTGGTTCCTTGATTAAGCTGTTATTTACTGTTTGTTTGTTGCCTGAGTTGGCAGTTCCTTAATTGGATTTTTGTTTACTGCTTAATTATTGATTTAGTATTAATCTTGATGTTAAACTGTGCATATCTTGTTGTTGATTGCTGGTGAGGAAGCATTTTGGTCTTTTTGTTTCTTTTTTATTTTATTTTATTTTTATCTCTTTTGAATGATATGTAGATGTTGTTTTATCCCTATGTATCTGTTGATGGTTGATTTGTCTGAGTGCCAGGCTGCACAAGTTCTAAATATTTTGAAATATATATGTATTCCTGAGGTACTTTTCAGAGGAAAATTACCCCTGAGGGTTTTTTAATGTAACGTTTCAGCAGCGGATGGCATTAATATAAATATAATGTAAGACTTGTTTTGACATTTTGTTAGGAACTGTCAGAAACACGTGTCTTTTTATGGCGCACCTTTTCTTTCCTTTTGTGTGTGTGGCTTTATGGGCAGAAGACAAGGAGGTGAGGTATTCTGCTGGGGATCTGTGCCAGAGCAAATAAAATTTGGCAAATGTTGAAAATGTTCTCCTTTGGAAATCCTACATACTTTAAACATCTGGCTTTAAATTGTTCTCAGGGCAAATGTCTACTAATAGTCTTCCATTAATTGAGTAAAAGTTCTCTTCAGGTCAAACAGGTAGGTTATACTGGAAGGCATTAATTCCGCTCAATAACTGCTTGAAATCAAAGTGTTAATTACCTAATTCTCCAAACTTGGGAGATAGTTTAAAGTCCATCTCACCATTGTCAGGAAAATAGCAAGGGAAGCACCTTTTGGGAACAAGGAAGCTTCTAGCCAACACAGTACCTGCTAGCCCAGTGGTCACCAACCAGTGGGCTGGGGACCATTCGTGATCCGTGAGAAAATGTTGGTGGTCCGCTTCTTTCTTCTTCTGCTTTTGGCTGCACACAAGGAAAGCAGCAAAAGTATTTCTTTCTCTCCCCCAAACTCTTCCAGAAATGAGTCTTTGGGACCCTGCAAGGCATCCTTCTCTAAGAGGCTGTGCTGGTGTGACAAGTCTCACAAAGACTTTTTTCTGGCAAAGTTTGGGGGAGAGAAAGAAAGACTTCTGCTGCTTCTGCTGCTTTCCTTGCATAAAGCCAAAAGTTTCTCTCTCTCTGTCTCTCCCCAAGAATGGAGCTGGAGACAGTATCCTGCAATTTCAGTATCTGAAATAAAGAATGATCAATCAGTAGGAAAACAGGGTGGGGAATTTTCCTGAAGACATTTTTTGGAATTTTCCCAGGGTCCATGGGATTTAAAATTATGAGTTTGGTGGTCCCTGAGGTCCAAAAAGTTTGCGACCCCTGTGCTTGTCAACTTGTCAACACAATCCTAGGCTGTATCAATAGAGGGTTAGCAACAATATCACAGGAGGTGAATAGTAAGTCTCTATACCAGACTTCCCCAATCTTTCCAGCTTTGCAAACCAGTTGGGGGTGGGGAGAGATGGCTCCCTGCACAGCTCCATTTGCATGAGCCACAGATAAGCATGCCTGCCACTCATACAACTGGAGCATGTGCACATATGGTTGCTCGCTGCTCACACAAGTGAGGATACACATGCATGCTCACTCACCCGCCTACCACTTCTGTGGCCCAGTTCCAAGCAGTTCATGTTCAGTACACATGTGTTGGGTGCATGGGGGGCGCACATTGCCTTCTGGGTGCTGGCACGCAAGTGTGAGTGTGCAAGCATGCTCACATTTTTTGGCACAGAAGCCCAAGAAGGTTAGCCACCACTATCCTATGCCTTTCTTCGGCATTGCCTGATATCCATAAGAAGATAAAACTCACGTTCCCAATTTTCATCTTGTTTATATAAAGACCATTTTTCATAGTTACAGCCTTCGCAGCCTCCCCATGATCATGTGATCAAAATTCAGACACTCAGCAACTGATTCATATTTACGATCATTGCTGTGTCCCAAGGTCATATGTCCCCTGTTGTGACTGCCTGATTAGCAAAGTCAATTGGAAACCCAGATGCACTTAACAATCAAGTTACTGATTCATCAACCACAGTGATTCACTTAACAACTGGAGCAAGAAATGTCATAAAATGGGACAAAACTCACTTAATGTCTCACTTAACAACAGACATCTTGGGTTCTATGGTGATCATCAATCGAGAACTACTCATACCACAGAAATAGACCAGGAAATCTTTTGGGGAAAACAATCAATAAAACGCAATTAATTGTTTTTTCTCTTGGAGACAGTAAGATTGTCCTGATAAACATCAGGCAAAGACAGAATTAAATTCAGTACCTCTTAATCCAGCAGAATTAATTTTGAAGCTGTGGAAATGTTTTCCCCAAAGCAGGAAAAACCATCAAAACTTGCTCTATCCCCAGACGTCAACAAACTAAACGTCCTTAAAGAGAGAAACCACATTCCATTCTAATCTTCATGACATTCTAGGATTTGAATGTTTTCTTTTGGGGGCAGCACGTGGAGACATGTTGTATATATAAATCGCCACCCCCCAAAAAAAATTTTTCATGGGAAATCATTGCCGGTACTAGAATTTCAAAAGGTTTCTAGGCTGCAAAATACAGGAGAGCGTTTTCACAAGAAATTAGAAGTAATAAAACAGTGATGTGATGAAACTAAAGGCCTTGGAGCTGATAAACATGGTGTTGAACTGTCACATCTGGTCTCTAGGACAAAAGGAGAACAATGCAAGAAAATGTCAGATTCCTCCACAGCTGGTTAAACAACAAGCAACTGTGCATTATCGATGACCAAATCCAAAGCTCTTTAAATTTAATCTGTATTTTATTCTTTTATAATAATAATTATAATAATAGTAAATCAGGTAATAGCAATAGTATTTAGACTTACATATCACTCTATAATGCTTTACAACAGTGGTCACCAACCAGTGGGCCAGGGACCACAGGTGGTCCACAAGAAAATGTTGATGGTCTGCAGAGGAATGTCACCCCCAAAGCAACCCCAAAGCAATTAATCCAGGCTGCACGAGAACACAAGGCTGCGCCGCCCACATGGCCCATGGGAACACAAGGCTTGCATCATTAGCATTGCAAACATGTGGTAGTGAGGGGAAGGGGAAAAAGGTGGAGAGGGGAACTTGCCCCATTCGCCCCACATGCCTTGCCTTGCCACCAGACTGCTTCTTTCTGCTTCTTTCTTTTTCTGCTTTTGGCTGCACGCAAGGAAAGCAGCAAGTCTTTCTTTCTCTCCCCCAAATTCCGCCAGAAATGGGTCTTTGGGACCTTGTAAAGCATCCTGCTCCAAGAGGCTGTGCTGGCATGACAAGTCTCACAAAGAGTCATTTCTGGCAAAGTTTGGGGGAGAGAAAGAAAGAAAGACTTCTGCAGCTTCTGCTGCTTTCCTTGCATGAAGCCAAAAGTCTCTCTCTCCCCCTGAGAACGGAGCTGTAATCCCAAATAAAGAATGATGGATTGGTAGAAAAATGGGGTGGGAAATTTTCTTGCAGACTTTTTTTGGGATTTCCCCAGAGTCTCTGGTCCATGGGATTTAAAATTATGAGTTTGGTGGTCCCTAATGTCCAAAAGGTTGGTGACCCCTGTTTTACAGCACTCTCTAAGTCAGGGGTGTCGAGCTCAAGGTCCATGGGCTGGATCCGACCCACAGAGTACTTAGATCTGGCCTTAGAAACAGCAAAGGACCAGCTCACAGTGCCTCTGCCAGCAAAAATGGAGCTCAGGAGGGATGCGGGCAGCCTACCCCTAGATCCAAGTCAGAGAATATACCTTCTCTAGAAGGAGATACCTGCCACCTGAAATGTTTATAGTGGTCATTTATCCCTCCTTTCACAACCCTCTCCTCCTCCTCCTTTATTGTCTTCTAGTCATACAGTTTGGCTTTGTGACTCTCTTTGTGGCCTCCTTTCCTCTGGCTCCAGTGTTTGCCTTGTTGAACAATGTCATTGAAGTTCGACTCGATGCCAAAAAGTTTGTGACTGAACTAAGAAGGCCCGATACTGTGAGAGCAAAAGATATAGGTATGAAGGTTGTTTATTTTTTAAAATAATAAAGATTAAGAAAACTGTGTTCAGAGAAATATGATGTAGGCAGTCTCAACTTACGATGGGCCACTTAACAACTGTTCTAAGTTACATCGGACCTTGAAAAAGTAATTCGAGACATGAAGGAATGTCAGTAATTCAACCCGGTTGGGAGGATTCCAGGAATGCAGATAACAAAAGTTAACACAAGATAAAGTCACATATGCTCCCAGCAAATGCCACCCTCAGCTTGCATCTCTTTTAAACTCTTCTCAGGTGAAGGGAATCGAGGCCCTTTCCTCCCCCATAAGCACGCAACCTACGTTGCTCCCTTCTCCATTCCTCCCTGCATGCCCTAGGATGAAGAGGGGGTGGGCCTGGGTCTTCTTCTGAACTCCCTCTCCCTTGTTCTAACTCTTCCTTGCTCTACCCAGCCGGACTTTGCCCTTCCCCAGCCTCCTCCACAGCCAACGGAGCCCACTCCCTGTCAGCTGTTCAGTTTCCTCCTCGGATTCAGATTCCAACAAAGGCATGACACATTCTCCCTGTGGTCATGTGACTGCATTTTGGGCACTAGGCAACTAATCCTCATTGATATCCATTTGCAGCATGACTGTGGTCATGTGACTGTGATTTACAACATTTTTGACACAAAGGGGGGACACAAATTTCCAGCAAATGACGAGTCGTAACAAACAAGTTAATGATCAAGGCATTCATTTTATACCTGCAATGTTCACTTAACAACTGCCATAAAGAAGGTTTTGAAATTGAGCACTGTCACATGATGATCTACTTAATGACCATTTCCACTTATGACCACAATTGAAGGTTTAATGATGGTTATAAGTTCAGAATTTGCTTAACGAGAACTTGACCAAAGTTTTATGCTTAACTTAACAAAGCTTTATGCTTTCTTGCAGGAATTTGGTTCAATATTTTGAGTGGCATCGGAAAATTTTCAGTCATAATTAATGTAAGTATTGGCTTCAAGCTTACTGGTGCGACATAAGAAATATGACAGAGTCAGTCAAATGTAATTTTCTGTTCATTTTTCTTCTATAAAGTTGTGTGCCAGTATTCAAGTCTTTGTTGACAATTCAGCACATCATTTTTAAAAAGCTTTTCCTCATAAATCTAACCTGCGAAGATGGAGCCAAATTCTTAGGAAATTTCAATCTCCATTCTCCTCTCCCCTCTAACCCGTGAAATATACAATGGGGGGTCTTATTCATAAATATAGTCGTCCATCTTTTCTTTTTTGATGGGCCAATGGACATCATATTGGTGATCTGCCAGTATGGAGTGATGAAATTCTAACATATATTAGTTTCACTGTCAGAGGAGGAGAGGAGGGAAGACGAGAAAAAAAAATAAAAGAGGAGAGGAGAGGAGAAGAGAGAAGAGAAGAGAAGAGAAGAGAAGAGAAGAGAAGAGAAGAGAAGAGAAGAGAAGAGAAGAG
>BHFT01021063.1:0-18535 GCA_004320025.1 Laticauda laticaudata
GATGCTGGACGGATAGAGAGGATGAAAAACGGATGCAGTGAGTACAGAACGGATACATCGCGTTAACCAACGAATGGCAAGTGTTTTTCTCCGTTTTACATCCTCTTTCCATCCGTTGGTGCAGCGTGACAGGGGCTTAAAAAAGATATATTAGAATGTTTTAGAAATGTTTTTAAAGAAAAATTTAATGTTTTAAAATAAAAAGGTATTTTCTCTTTAAGGTTAGAGAATCTGAAAGAATACTATGACTTTTATTACTATAAATAATAATAGTTTATAAAGATTAAGTGCAAATAGAAATACAAATTATTTCCACAGTAAGAAAGATAAAGCAGAAATTGTTAAATTGATCGTTTTATTCAAAGAGAAAAATATATTCAATTATGTTTTTTTATTTAGAGATCACATCTGGATTTTGTACTTGTGGTGAAAAAAATGAAACTGACTTTGGTTTTGCAAATTAGATAAATTTGCTGTTATAGAAATGGCTGGTTATATACTAATGTGTAAAAGAAAAAATTGAAGCTGTAATTTTGTTGTCCTATCCTGCACTAAAAAGAGTCAGAAGTCCCACACTTCTTTCTTTCTTCTCTTGTACCTCACATTTTCTTTCTCTCTCCTTTTCCCCTTCCCTTAATTTCCTATTTTTATTTGCATTTTATACACTGATAAAACAATAACAGTCATGAGATAAAAGTTTGGCCAAAAGTTCAAGGAGTTTTAACTTGCCATAAAGATACTCTCATTAACTTATCTATCTCTATAAAGTATTTACAGTGACAGGAATTACTTAAAATTTATATTACATCTTTATGTAATGTTTATTTTGATAGCATTAATTTTAGTGGGAGGTTAAACCAATTAGCTATATCTACAAGAATAGACATATTTAATTCAACACTATTATATATTTTGAGGTAGATGTCACCCAAGTATTATAGTGATTACAAATTATAAATTCTAACTTCTTATGGCATTCTATAGATAAGAGTAACAAAATAGATTTCTTCAAAGCAAAAGGATAGTCAGCATATAAACCATTTTATTTATTACTTCACTAAGCATTGGTAATGACATTGTACAAATATTAAGGGGATCCATAATATCATCAGTGTTGAGGGCAACACATCTTTAATATTTTGAGGCTGAAGAAGAATCAATTCAAGAATCAATTTTCATTAAGAAATAAGGGACATCTTTATTAGTTGCCATAATAAACAGTTGAAATTCAATGAACAAAAGATGGTAGAATCCCAATCCTTGACTTTTAATACAGTCTGAGCTACAGCAAAGGTCTTTGCAGCATTAGTCTCAATCTAAATTTTTTATAATTGGTGCACGGGAATGAAGAGGCAGAGGTGAGAGTGAAGGCTAACAAAGTTTATTGTAAATTGTAAAACAGCCGCAGCTTGCCATCACTTAACAGGACAGCCGGCTGACAGAGAATAGCTGACTCTGTTTGACAGCTCCTTTTATACTCAAGCTATCAAACGGAATCAGCCAATCAGGAAAGGCTCTGGCTTCCGCTCAAAGAGCAGACTGCAGTGAAGACTTCTCCAGGATGCATAAATTCATAAAAAATAGGCAAGCATTCTGACAATAGCCATCTGATGATTACTATTCTCTATATTGCCACAGGTAAAATGGAATCATTGTTACAATTGACTGTCTAAATTGCAGATTTCCAGACCTTCATATAGGTAGTTTTCGAGTTACAAATGTAACGGAGCCAGCCCATTCCATTCGTAACCTAAGGATTTGTGGGAATGAATGTCGTACCTTGAACATGATTACTCCTTTCACCCATGCATTTGCTAATCAAATGTGTGGCTTGTTAAGTGCACATGAAGTATTTCAGTGTGGGAAAGGCCATGGGGGGGGGGCTAATGATGTAACAGGCCATCTGNGTGTGGGAAAGGCCATGGGGGGGGGGCTAATGATGTAACAGGCCATCTGCCTAAAACCACAGAAGGCCTCCTCGACCCACTTAAATACCTCATGCTCCCTACCAATGCTTTCCCCCCACCCAAGCTGCTGCATCGGGTCATTTACCATGCAAAGATCTAGCAAGCTGTCTTTTTTCCATCCTCTCAGCCACGGTTGTTCCTCTGATGCTCCATTTAGGATTCCACAGGCCTTGCTTGGCAGTTTGCCGACCAAAACTGAGGCATGGAGGGGCAGGCCCCCTCCTCCAACACTCCCATTTAGGCCTGCGTGGTGCCAGATGAGGCCTGTGCGTGCCCAAATGGAGCATCAGAGGGGCACCCACTCTTCACATCTCCATTTCAGCCAGCAAAGTGTGAGACAAATGTTGCAAAGCCTCTGTGATTGTTCATAAGGGCGAATAACTTCCATGGTGCTGCAAGATTCATAGTTTCAGGACTAGTCCATAAACACTATGGGGCGCTGATCATGTAACTTTGAATGTTTGCTGAGATAATGTTCATAACCCAGGGATTACCTATATTCTAGAGCAGAGGTTGCCAATCTTTTGGACCTCAGGGACCGTCAAACTCATAATTTTACATCCCAGGGATCACTAATATGAATTTTGACTGACAGTGGCTTGCTGACATTGGTGGGAGAAAGAGAAAGAGAGAGAGGGAGGGAGGGAGGGAGAGAGAGAGAGAGAGAGAGATCTGATCTGTTTCTCTGTCTCTGTCTGTCTGTCTGTCTGTCTGTCTGTCTGTCTCTCTCTCTCTCTCTCTCTCTCTCACACACACACACACACACACACACACACACACACACATACACACACACACACACAAAACACAGAGGCAGGGGTGGGATTCAAATTTCTTAACAACTGGTTCTGTAGGCATGACCTACTTTGTGGGTGTATCTTTGTGGGCATGGCTTGTATGTAAATATAAATATTTATATGAATATTGAATTTTTTATTAAAAAAGAGCAACTTTTACCCAAAATCAGGCAAAGCAGGCAGGCAGTTGCTCACAGAATCACAGGTTCACTTAGAGATCTGTGTTTCTGCCATTGGCTAGCTGAGTCTGCACTGCTTTAGTCCTAAGGGAGGTTCTAAAGATTAGCTAGAAAGCAAGAAATCCAACAATTTCCTGCTTTCTAGTTAATCTAAATCTCCTGGCACAGCAGAACAGATGATGGTCAGAAAAAGGAAAAACCCAGGTAAGGAGTGAGTGGGGAGTGGGGAGGGTTCATGTGGATGGTGCAGCTTTGTGTTCCTGTACAGCCTGGATTAATTGCTTTGGGGGTGCCTCTGTGGGGGTGATATTTCTCTGCGGACCACCAAAAATTTTCTCGCAGACCACCAGTGGCCCACTGGTTGATGGCCACTGTTCTAGAGTACATTATAGATTAATAATTTAGCCATGGATAACTCATCTTTGTTAATAAAGGTTAACATTCAAATGTTTGCAATACTTGCCTCCATGGAGGTTTTCAGCATTAACATTCAACTTAAATTGGAAAAAATGAAGGGATCAAGAAAAATTTATATTTCTTCTTTTGTAATCTTCTTCTGATCGTAAGCATTTCAAAAAATATATTGGGTGCATTGATTTAAGTCAGCGTTTGTGGTCATGATTAACTCAAAATACAGTAAAGTGATGCTAAAGAATTCATTTTTTTATATATATTTGAGGGTTTCAGAACAGAACATTGCTTGTCACTCTATAAAACTGATGGCTTTTTCATATGACACAAAAAGATATTGCACCTGAGGCCTTATTTTAATTTAATTTAATTTTTTTTTCTGTAAAGAAGAAATGGAAAAAAATTCTTATGGGGTTAATTGGGGTGTTTTTACTCAAACTTTAAAAGCACGTGGGGCTGTATGAGACCATACTACTAACTTATAACTTTGGCTTTTATTTTTGCAATTGTCCAAAAGAATACAGATATATTGCATTTGATCATGTTATGAATTCTGACTAATTCATATGTAGATTTCCAATTATCTAGGTCATGGTTGTTCCAAAGATACTTTAAAAAAAAAATAAACTGGACTTTTTTTGTTTTTCTTTGAAGACAATTTGCTTCTCATCCATGAAGCTTCTTAAATTCTGATTGTCATTTGGTTGTGCAATTCCTGCAAGGAATATAATTTCACTTTCCACCATTCGGTTAGAACTGAGGAATTTCTTGGATGAGAAGCAAAACATCTTCAAGGAAAAGTTTGTTTTCAAATACATTATTAAAGGCTACTTACCGTAAAAAAAAAAAAAAAACACCTTTGGGTCTGACTAGTAATCTTAATTATTCTAGGTACCTGAAACTTTCCTGTGTTTCAGTTGACATACTGTATTTAGGTAAAAGCTTCTAACAGTCATTCATAAGCATGCAAGGATTAAGGGAAAGGGGGCACTCTGGCCACTAGACCGAATGAAGCATGCTTCTTAGAGAGGGACCAATGAGGATTTTCTTTCTTCCTAGCCAGCTACTTCAGAAATGCTATTCTGCTGTCTTTTATATATTAGGCAATTAACTAATTAATATAGAGTGTTTTTTCTTCTTCATTTTTCTTTATTAATTTCTTTCATATTTAATTTCAGATAAAAACATCTATTATTTGGGCTACTCCAAACATTTCCTTTATAATCCCATTGTGGGTTATAATATTGGCAATACTTCTTGGACTACTGGTTCTGGCTATGTTGACCTTAGCTTTGTGGAAGGTATGTTATATTTTGTCCAGCAACTCTTAATGCAAAATGTAACACAGAAGCATCACTAGTATTGTTAAGAGTTTATCTTTTGCAAACGCTGTAGTATTTCAGGAAAACAAATATTGTTTTGTAAAATTGCATGTGATCATATTAAAATTGGTAGTCTGTTTAATTTTTTACCATATCATTAAAGACTTGCAGTCAATAAGTCATTAATAGTTTCTATTTCAGAGTATCAGAAACAATTATTTTTGAATAACCTAAAACCAAAAAACTTTGTACATCTGAGATATAATTTATCTTGGAGAGAGGTATTCTGTGAAATAATGATTGTCAACTATTTTAAACAGATCCCATATGTTCTTAGATATAACTTTTCCCAAAAGCTTTCCTCCCCCGCCTTCATACATTGATAATCATATCCATAATATAGTACAGTGGTCACCACCTTTTCTGGCTCCACAGTCCAGTATCAGCAGCGATGGGAAGGGGATAGTTTCGTGCACACAACCTAATCCCATTCATGCACAAATGAAGCTTCACATACTCGTCCATTGCTTGCGCAGCCTGATTCCTGATGGTCCGCAGCCCAATACCAGCCCATGAACTGAGGGTTGCGGACTCTGATATAGTAGATTAAAACATATACAATTAGATATTGTGTGCTCAAATTAAAAATAAATTAAAATAATTGTGAGTTTTAAAATAATTTTATCCTAAATTTTTATAAGAATATTCTTAATTGTCCCAATGATAGCTAATTATTTTATCTCTGTGTTTTTTGAATTCTAGAATTTTGGTGATCCCTTTATATTGGATGAAGTGAAGTCGAGGCACATATATAGCAAAATCAATAGGGTATCTTAGAATAGTAAATGTGATATGTAATGAGATAACTGCCTTCAGAGTGTCAACCATCTGAATTAAACTGCCCCTTTATGAAATAAAAAATATCTTTTATGTGTAGAAATGACCATAACTATTAATAATTTGTTCCAACATAATTTATTTACTTATGTATTCAGTATATATAAAACCACCTCTTTCATATATTCAACCTATATACGATAAGGTAAAGATAAAGGTTCCCCTCACACATATGTGCTAGTTGTTTCTGGCTCTAGGGAGCAGTGCTCATCTCCGTTACAAAGCCAAAGAGCCAGCGCTGTCATGTGGTCATGTGGCTAGCATGACTAAATGCCAAAGGCGCATGGAATACTGTTACCTTCCCACCAAGTGGTTCCACTTGCATTTTTTTCCATTTGCATTTTTACATGCTTTCGAACTGCGAGGTTGGCAGAAGCTGGGACAAGTAATGGGAGCTCACCCCATTACGTGGTGCTAGGGATTTGAACTGCCGACCTTTCTGACTGACAAGCTCAGCCACTGAGCTTGTGGCTGAGCCACCATCCCCTGTGTACAATACATATATAATACATATTTATGTTTGTCTTTAAAAAAATAAATTTTTATCAAAGGATTTTATTTTAATAAAGAAAATAAAATATTTCAGAGTGTCATGAGTGTAGTTCAAGAATAGATTTTAGTGATTTTTTTTGTATTAAATTCAGATTTGATTTTTGTGCTAGATTATTGTAAATGTAATGTTATGCAGTTTCCTTAGACAATAATCAAAAACTTCTGAGTGATTAGATGATATTTTGAGTGATTAGATGATATTCTGTCAAGAAGACATGATGGGTAAGATTTTACCTTGCACGGAGAGACACAAGTTATTCATTCCTGGCATGAAGTGCTGCTTATGACCTGCCAAGTAGTGCTTTATTTTTTTTTTAAATGCATTCCATTTCTTTACATCATCTTCCTAGACTGAGTTACTCAGAGTTACTCATCTAGACAGATAACCCATTACTTAGACTGACTCTTGTTCAACGTTAGGCTTTCATCTGTCCCCTGCTTACATTGTTGGAAAACAGATCAATCACAGTGCAACTTGATATGAACTAGCAGTTCACCAACAATAATATTAACCTTATACTTTCTACTATTGACCTCACTCCTTTCCTAAGAGGTCTGTAGGGGGCGTGCATAAGCGCACCAACGTGCCTACCATCCCTGTCCTATTGTTTCTTTTATTTTTCTTATATGTATCCATATATTCATAACTATGTTTTTACTTATAACTATTATCTTGTAAGCAATTGACAAACCAAACCAAATCAAATCAAATCAATAAATAAATACTCAATAGAGACTCACCAGCTTTCTGGTCTTCCCATTGGAATGATTCATGGTCATGGTTATGATGAGTTTCAGACTTGACATCTGTAAAGATGTTTTTTTCTGAAATTGAATATTTGGTTTTCACCATTATACACTTTATAAAGCAATCTATTTGCATAAACATTTCACGTTGGGAAAATGAAGAATTGTAGACAGCCTAAGTCCCCAGCGTTAAATATTTGTACCAAAGTAACTTTCTGTGTAGATATCATTCTGCAAAACTAACAATGTTTTCATTTATTATATGTGTCTGGATCTAACTGCTATAAAGGATATCCACAAGATTGAGATATAAAGCTGATATGTCATCATCTACCATCAACTCAAGGCTACAAACTTGCTTAATATTTCTGCCACCAATTTTGTCCATAATAACTTTGGGTGGTAGGTTAGGTATGACTAGCCTAAAGTCCTTCAGCCATCTTTTATGCCTAAGGGAGATCTCACATGGCCTTGTTTAGTCTCTTGTTTCTAAGTCAGCATTTATAACCATTATATCAAACCGTCCTTCTCTCACAACTCCAATGTGACTCTTGTTTTTTAATTTAATCATAGGCCATTTCTGAGATATGCAACAGAATTTCAATCAGGTCTACTAAAAAGTAAACACTGCTATATTTATTAGATTTATTCCCTAGTTTATTCTCAGATAAATTGAATGCTCTTGGGGATACATTGTGCTTTTGGAAAGTTTGTTTGTTTATTTAATTTATATAGTTCTCTATCTCAATTAATAAGTTCTTATTGTATTAGTGATAGGATTTCCATACAACAGTATTTTGTTATTGTTGTTTTATGTAGCTTTTCTATCATTTACATTGCACATGAATTAGTTTCTTATTATCTTACTGTTTTGAAAAAAAAATACCAAAATGACTTAATTTCAAAAGTGCAGATGTTTTGAGTAGCAATTCAAGCTCCACCTGCCAATGATTATTAGAATTACAGTATATCAGGAGACACTTGGATTTGCATGAGTATATTTAGTTGAATCCTAATGGCAGTCTGAAATTTGGAAAGATGATGTTATAATGATCAGATGATTGGTTTTTCAAATTTACCTATATTGTATGTTTTGTTCCAGTGTGGGTTTTTTGACAGAGCCAGGCCACCTAGAGATGACATGGCTGAAAAAGTGCATCTAACAAGTGACAAGACTACTGAAACATAGAAAATGAGTGTCCAAATCAAGAGTTTGGGTTCATGCTACCAGGAACTTTAAATTGGATCAAGATTGCCAAATAGCTGTCATTGGACTTATTCAGTATTCTACATATTCAGAACATAGATGACAGAACATACTACATCTCTGCCTCAAAACTGATGAGCAACCTTCCATCAAAAAAGAACTAATGAAAAAGAATTGTTTCAGTTTTTCAAACTGATTCTTCGTGAAATTACTGGAAACATTAAAAATAGTCATAAATCCAAATGGAGCAGAGATGGAAAGTCAACAACGCTTAAATAGATGAAAGATGAACAAAACACAGTGTTCAACTCTACTGTATATTGGCAAAATCTTGAGGCATCTCCCTAAGGATAGGAACTTTTATAAACACTGGCTCAGGGAGGCAAGCAATATTATGTGTAGTATTAAAGTACCTCCAGAAAGCAAAGCTAGCTTTCCAATACTTCTTGAAAGTAAGACACAAAAGTATTTATCTTTTGTAGACTGGGCATCTTAACAAAAATAGGGTCTGAAATATTTCGTTTTCACCATTTCACCTGTAAATAGAGTGAATATATTCTTTGCATTCCATATACTAATTATAAATGTTTGGAAAGAAGCAAAGTTTTATATTCCTTTGTAGGAGTAAATGTATTATAAAAATTTATAAAATTTCAGAGTTTGAAAATAAGCCTCAATACAAAAGCATAAAATAGACATTTCCATTTATTTAATGACTACATCATGAACAAAACAGATTAAAATTGTTTGCAATATCATGATAGTAAGGAAAAGTGTGGTATTCTAGGGAGAAAATCAAAGCAAAAGGAAAAGTGTTGAATCTGTATAGATTATCTGTTCTACATTCTGGTAATATAATCCAGTTCTTTCCAACAGGGGGCCCAGATCATAGATTGTAAAGGCAAGCCAAAAGAAAAACCAATTGGTAAATTTGATTTGATAAAAGGACTCCATGTAAACTAAATCAGATCAAGAAATAAAAATAACTCTTCAATCCTTCCCAAGAAAAGTTCTGTGGGTTACAAATTATACAGTTAACATTTGCTTTGAATGGATGGATTATTCAAAAGAATTAAACATTTGGAGATGTACAGTTAAATAAATCATTCCTAAACTCACTAAGAGACATCTGGCTAGCAGATTAAATTTTGAAAGGACCTTCATCAATTTTGTTCTGAACCTTTTTGAATTAAAATGTCTTTCCCTGTTTTTGCTCCTGTGATTCCCCGTAGGTGCATTATTTAGAATTGTATATCTTCCAACAGGAATGTTTTCTGCTGTCTAACAATGATGGTTCAGTGATATTAATTCTGATGCATATAAGAATGACTCCAGCAACTCTTAGAAGCTTGAGTATGACTCCATGAATGACTTCAGTATAGCGAGCAGATTCATGAACATTCTTACTTGTTTTTTATAGATTGTATTTTTTTATTGGGCCAAGTCCAAAATAATTTCCAGTCTATAGATTATGTAATGATAGGACAGTAGTATTTTCCTTTGAAAAAAATCAAAATATATTTGTGTTTTTTGAATATTTGCAGCTATAGTTTTTGGCAAAATAATGTACAAAAATGAAAAATTCTGCATACAAGTGTTTATATTTTTCAGCATCTCATTATCTTCTCTTGGATTGGTTTATAGATGCTGTGTCTACCATCAGTTGTCCTAATTTCAGTTGCTCCAATAATCCTACTGTTTGTTCTACAAAAACTAAAAACTATTAAGTAATTTCTGTTGTCATCAAGGTAGACAGAGAGAAAAAAAAGCATCTTTCTGCTGCTAGATTCCTTTGAATATTTTGTATATTTTTCTGCAATTAAGAACTGAGTTAGATGGCAGTGCACCTGCCAATCCATTCTTTAAAGAAGGTTTTGAAAAATATCTAGCAGTTAACTGAGTAGCTGAACAAGTTGCCCTTGTCTTATTCTGAGACTTTTTTCTGAGTTTAGTCCACAGTCTTCGGGTTCCTGGTGGTCCAGGTATTATCAAGTCTGACCTTTTTGACTTTTCCAGATCAGCCAAAGTTAACTAGTGTTATCACCTATTTTTCTAAAAATTCTATCTATTGGCAAGCTACTATTATTTTAGAGTAACAGAGGCTTTGTAGGAATCAAAGAACCTTTGCAGAGGAATATTTAAACAAGCTGTTTAAAATAAACAGAGGAAGCCTGTAATCACTCAACTAAGGACAGGCAACCTCTGGCCCTTGGTCTAATTTCATCTGGCCTTTGATCTAATTTCAAAGGGCCTCTGCAAATGATGAGCTCAAAATTCTGTTAAGAATAAATCCTGTTCTCTGATATTATGTTGACTGGCAAGGAAGAGAAAAGTAAATGTCAGAAAGAATGAGAGAATAAGGGAGGAATAAAAAGGAGAGAATGATAAGCCATTTACTTTTATTCTAATTTCACTGCCTTTCTTCAGATGCGTTATATTACCATTGTTCCCTGTTACAACACAAAAACTAATTTTGCATCTAAAGAAGCTATATTACTCCATGTAGTTGTCATATTAGCCTAATATCTCTACTTGTTCATAATTAAACTTGTTATGATTTTCATTCCATCACACAATTATCAATTATGAATTGAGAAAAAACAGTCAAGAACAGAGTATTGTTGTTTTGTTTTCCTCTGTATTCATATACCATGTAAAGGTTGACTGTTCTACTTGTAAAAGCAATTTTGCCTCAACTGATTAATATCCATCTATTTAAACAAAGCAATTAATATTGTTTTTGACAAGAATAGTAAATATTGTTTTATAATCCAGAACTGGCTGCACACATGTACATCAGTGGCCCATAATTCTCTTGGGTGAATGAGATAGAATATGCTTTTTTAATGTTCTTATGTGCAATACTTTTGTATTATCTGTGTACATGGTGCATGTTTACACTGGCATTTGTTTTTCTTAAAAGAAGTTCAGATATATTGATTAAGAAATAAATAACTGTTATCTTACCTCCATATTTTGTTAACATTTATGTTGTGTTCGCGAAGAATGAGACTCGAGACCAGCGTAACTTCAGCTCTTTTATTTAGTTGCTAGATTCCGTCTGAGCCAGCAGTATGAGCAAGCGCCAACGGCACGCCCATTATTTATAGAGAGGCTGCTTGCCAGCTCGTGTCCCCAATGACGGCTCTTTGAGATTCTCCCACCGCTGAGGCGGCCAACATAGGACGCTAACATTGTATCCAATCATCGTCGCAGTAAGAATAAGCCAAATCAAAAGTCGATGTATTTAATGGATCCAGAGGAGAGAAGAGTATTTGGAGTAATGCTAACTATGTAACACCCTCCCTCTGGATTTGGTCTACCTTACATACTTTCAAATTACTGGTCACATAAGTAGGGCAGCCTTGTCTTGTTTTCTAGTCTGAATATGCGGAAGTAGTTAGATATTCTGTTGTCTTCGGAGGTTTAGTCGCGTGTCGCTGCTTTTCTCAGTCTCTCTGTGGAACTCTCCTCTGGAAGGTGGAGTCAGCCATTGTCGTACTCAGACCCACCTATAGGCCTAACTGGCTGGTAGGAGAGTCAGGCTCGGCTGCGTCCTTCCAGACGTGTGCTCTTGTCTCTCTGGTGCCTCCTGTTCTGATACGTCCTTTTTCCAGTTTGTAGCTGTTTTCTTTCTGAGTTTATTTGAGCATGTGGTATTTGGGTGTGTTGATTTTGCAGTGTTTCTTGTTCTGTTGGAGGGTCTCCCCCTCCCCTCTTTATTGTGCGATTTGAAGGGTCTCCGCCCTCTCTGGTTGATTATTATTGGCTTATGTGTTTAATGATTTGCTGTGGTTCTGGCGTGTGATGTGTGTTGGTTTATCGTGCCTGTTAGGTATGTGTCACGTGGTTCGTTCAATGTTCTTGATCTATGAGTTAATGCTCTCTCCTCCAGCTTCTTCCATCATCCGTTTCTAATCTATATGGGCTGGGGGCCTATTATTTGTGTTATTTTTGCAGTACCACCAGTGGGTCGCCCCATGAGATTGCTTAGCCAAAGACTAGGTTCTAGAGTTTCGATGTGCGGTGTTTGCTGGAGGACTCTGTTTGGATTTTTCAGGGGTATGTGGATGTAAGTATTCAATGAGCTCGATCTTATTTCTGCCATTTAATATAATTCTGTTAGAAGGGTGGCGAAGATAATAATAGTGCTAGAGTGTTATGTGTTTATAAGTGCTGTGAGTATTTTATAATTTATCTCATGTATGTCTCTCTCCCATGTCTATTTTTCTATGGTTTCCTTGGTATACTAAATGCCCACAATTTCGAAGCACTTTTCACTGTTAATTGTCTCAACCGGACGATGGCGTCTGCCTGCCTGCTTCGTAGGCAGAGTCAAGCCTGATCGTTTCAAAGCATTGACTTTATTTCTCACGTGTTTGTGAGAGAACTATCACAATGTCAATGCTGTGAACTGTGTGGCCCCATTAGCTGCATACTAACCTCACTGTGTGGCAAAAAGTTTTTTCTCAGTTGGTTTGATAACTGCTTCTGTTTAGTGTGTTGAGTTCATGCACGCTTACTCCCAGCCATTTGAGTAACATCTACTATGATTAAAAATGATTGTGTTGTTTCTGTCCTGACCACCTTTGTGACTTGACTATAACATATAATGATGGTACCTTGACCAGGGCCCCTCCCGTATTTCCAGTTGAGTATAGTGTGCGGAATAGGAGAGTGTCAGGTTGGGATTTGGGTTTAGAGCAGGTTTCTACCATCTCCCAATATCTCCTTATCCGCATCCTGCGCACCATAATAACTCCGTTGGCAGGGATTTCATTTGTACGGATACCCACGCGGTTGCTTCATGATGAAAATATTCCAGTACTCGGTCTTGTAATATTTCCGTATGTTTAACCCGATCCCCATGAGAATGCAACTTTAACCATGAAAGTCAGTTGGCCTGTTCCTTGAAAGGTCTAAATCACATCTGCTCTCGTTTTCCGGCTACCATTTTTCCTACCCAGCATTAAAAAAGCCTGTGACAATTATTTGTCATCTTTTGGTTGCTTTCGCAATGTCCGCTGCGAGTTACTGGATAGTCGTTTGGTATGTCTCAATCCTCTAAGGCGGGATGTGTGGGTTGTGCCGGGTCACTCCTACTTCAGGTAGAGAGCTACGCTCAGCGCATCGGCATGTTGAAATGTACCTTTGCCTGGTCCGGTTGAATTAATTTAAACTTTATCGCCAAGGGAACTCAAACATCTTTGTCATATCATGGGATATCTATGTTTTGGAGTGGCCCGTTGCTAATTTCAAGCCGTGTAGCTAAATCAAAGGGAGGCTTGTGGTCTGTACATTGGAATGTAAAGGTCCTACTGAGAGGTATTCAATGGAACTGCTGACACCGGATATTGCTGCTCATGCTCTCTTGTCCAACTGACTGTAGTTCCTTTTCCGTTTTGGATAGTGTTTTGGAGTAGAATGCGATCGGTGCTTCTCTCCCATTTGGCAGTGTGTGGCTGAGTACGGCTCCGACGCCGAATGGTAATGCGTCACAGGTGACTGTGCAATGGTAGTGTCTCGCTGTATTGATAAGATAGATCTCGCTGTTATTAAATGCTTTTATTTTCTGGAAATGCTGTCTCTTCTCATCGTCCCCAGGTACAGGTGCGCCTGTCAGTTATAGTAGTGGTTCTGCCGTCGTTGCCTCGTGGCAGAAAAACATTGTAAAAATGTATAAGCTCAAGAATGCTTTTAATTCTATTTTGTTTTTGTCTAGGTGCTTGTTTGATCGCTTTGATTTTTTACTTGTGGGTGTGGAATGCCCTCTTTATCGATTTTGATACGCCCAGGAACTCACTTTTGAGGTGGCATAATTGGCACTTTTCTTTTTTGACCTTGAAGTCCCACCTTCTGGAACCTTTGTAAGACTACTCTGAGACAGGCTTCTAGTTGGCTCACGTCGCTGGCTGATCCAGCATGTTATAAAGTATGGACTACTCCTTTTTCCCCTCAATAACTGCCCATTAGACTTTGGAAACCCCTGGGCCAATGCTCGACTGCCAATGCAGTCTTTGTATTTGAAGTCTTCCTAATGAGTAGACGATTGTTTTGCTCTATGCTTCTGTCTGTCGGGGTCGACTGGTAATTGTTGGTATGTGCATGGGCAAGGTCGAGCTTGGCAAAGACACATGCCTCTCCCAATGAGTGTAAGTAGGTGTTGTACCCCGGAACAGGATATGCGCTTACTGTAGTGGCAGTGTGTTAAGGTAGCCTTATAGTCACCAGATTCTCAACGGACCCAACTTAACTGGGTCACGATTGGGTTTCCATTTGGTGGTGATCAATTGATTCGAAGATGCTGTGCTGAGGTATGCTATGCTCCTCATCAATATTAGTTTAATGCGAAGGGGACTCGCCTTGCTTTTATCCTATAGGAGCTTATGGTTCTAAATTATTATTGATTCGATCTTTTTCGATTAGATACCCAGGGGAATCCGCCTTATTTGAAGTGGCTAGCTGACACTTTTCTTTTTTTGACCTTTGAGTCCTCGCTTATTGAATTTTGAATACTATTCGGGAGACAGGCTTCTAGTTTCCTCTCGTCGCGTGGCTGACACTAGAGAAGTCATCAAGTATGGCACAACCTCTCTATTATTCCTTGTAACAAACCTCCATCGAGCTTTGAGAACACCCATGGGAACAAATTGCAGTCTTTTGCATTGAAGGCTCCCCTATGAGTCACGATCTTTTGTGCCTCTGCTGTTTCGGGTCAACTGCAATTGTTGCTTGTGCAAGGTCAAGCTTTGCGAAACCTTGCCTTTCCCCAATGAGTCTAACAGGTGTTGCCACTACTGAACTGATAAGTGCATGGTTTAGGTGCCTTGTAGTCACCACAGATTCTCACGAACGCATCTAGGCTTAATGCGGGTTACAATTGGAGTTTCCCATATTAGCAGTGGTCAATTGGTTCCAATATACTTGTGCTGTGAGTTTTATTTAATTCCTCGTCAATCTTCGTTTTTATACGCGAAGGGACTTGTCGCTTTTTAACCTAATTGGAGTTATCAGATTTAAATTAATTGATATGTGGCGGACTCTCAGTACTTGCCTAGTTCCATCGAAGATGTCTTGGAACTTCCTAATTAGGTTCTCCTCCCAGTCTGTCTCAGTGATGCTGTTGATACGGTCACCCGATTCCCAGCGATTCGAGCGCATTCGAGTCCTAACAGGCTGGGGCGATTCCAGTCTATGATGGGTTAAGCAGAATTTTCGTGTGTTCTTTGAATTGACTTAGGAGTTTTCGAGCTCACTATACAGGGATCCTGTTTCCTTGTAGTAGTCTTGGTATGCAGTGTTTTGTTTTCTAATTCCGCTCTGTGTAATGCTGTATCAGTCTTAATAATGGTATTCCATGATACCATTGATAGGTTTGATGCGGAGTCCACCTCCATCTCGCATTCTTGGCCCCTCGATGCTGACTGCCCACATGTACCTTCTGGCCATTGGTTGCATTTGAATGGACCGATGGTTATAGTTTGGGTGTGTTTCTTCTCTTTCTGTAGTTCTCGTTTAGCTGCTTGCCTTGCTTTTGGTGACTCTGCAGGCTCATGTCTGTCTTTCTTTTATCCTTGGTGTGAATTGTCTCTACGTCGGGGGCTGTAGCTTTACGTGTTTCGGCAGACTCTTGCTTATGTGTCCCGCTCTCCACCTACAGTACCTGCACATGGTGTCCGGGAAATGGCACTCAGAACAGGGTGGTCTCTCACACACCGGCACACTCGAACCCCCGACTTACGTCCTTTTCTTCTCCTGTCTATTTCATTCAGCCTGGATTCTGTGGAATCTCTTCTTCATCGTCGTCGATCTCAGACCAATGATTCTCTATCCTCGTAGTGTGTGATGGTCTTGTGTGTGTGTTTTCTCTGACTTTTCTCTGGAATTTGGCTCTTGTTTCTGCGTGTTTTGGGTGTTGCATTCATTTGTTGCATTTGGCTGCTGATTTTTTTGCTGCTTCTGCTGCTGTGGCCTCAGCAATAGCCTCAGTGACGTGTAATTTTTGGTCAGCTTTGTAAAGTGAGATCTTCTTAACAAGGACCACGCAACTCCTCATGGGCTTCATCCATGTGAGGAAATCGCATGCCCCTTCAAAAGATTCCCTGAGACCATCTCACTACAATCTGTGATCTCCACTTTCTCTCTGGTCCTGTTTGTAGAACTCGTGCTTCGAATAAGGCTGGAGACGGTCAGTGCATAATGAGCCCCTAGCAATTTTTCCAAATCTGGCCATGTCATCTGCTTTACATCCTCCGGTTTGGCTAATTCCTTGCATTCTTGAAACGACAGTGGCCCACAATGCACATCAGGAACACGGCTCTCTTTCTTGTTGTCGGAGATTCCTTGCAAGTCGGCTTTCTAGGAACATGAGGAATCTTGTCGATGCATGATTCCAGTCCTCCATCGCGGGATTGAATGGTGTGGGTGGCGATTTGGTTCCGCCAATTTCGTCTGCTCGGTTCGCATTGCCCGTGCTCGACTGGTCTCCTTGTCTCAGAATCCACCCTCATCGCCAGTGTTGTGCTTTCGGAAGACCGAAGAATGAGACTCGAGACCAGCGTAACTTCAGCTCTTTTATTTAGTTGCTAGATTCCATCTGAGCCAGGAGCCGTGGCAGCCCTTTTTTATAGAGAGGCTGCTCGCGGCTCACGGACAATGACGGCTCCTTGATTCTCCCACTGCTGAGGCAGCCAATCATAGGCTAGCTATTTTGACCAATCACCGTCAAGTAGAACACCAATCAGATTTGAGTATTTTTGGATCAATAGGAATAGAGTATTTGGAGTATGTTAATATGTAACGATTTATTTAAAACAGAATCAGCTTTCTACATGGTCCTCTGATCAGACAATCTCTATGAATAGCCACTAACACTAATCTGCTGAATGCCAATGGCTATAAAAATTCAACTTTTTTTTTTCACCTATATAGATGCACAAAATTCAAGTCAGTACAGGAACTGAACTTGGACTTTCTCACAGATTTCTTCATCTGCTAAAATAACATCAATAATGCTGGTGGAGTACCACCAACATTTGAGCACATGAAGAAGGACCACATACAATCAGGATCAAAGTCAATCTTTATTCAGTTTCTGATCATTGATTATTTTAGTAAAGAACAAAATAAAAATTGGGAAGGGAAATAATCACAATAAGCTTGTCTCGAGACCATTTTGGACAGTTATATGTTAATCCAGTATCTGACAAATGAGAAATACATAAGATAATATTGCTTCTTTTGAGAAAGTTTTCATATTTCTAGTCTTCAGCATCTTATATTATTTTGCAAAAATGTTTGCAACATTCTGAGGTTTTTAAAAACAAAAATTATGTCAGTTTTCTAACATTAACTAAAAGTTTTAAACCGAATTGTTGGTAACCATTTTTAGTCAAGTGAAAAAAGTATTTGTTGTTTGAAACATTCAGGTGGTTTTGAGGAGGATGAATAAATGGGAATATACAGGCATCCATCCTTGTAGTCTTTTCCAAGTTGGGAAAGACTTGGACCAAGGACAGCTGAAGGAGCATGTCTATCTATTAAGTTTATTATCTGATACCTTTCCCCAAATGAGTCTACCATTAGAAGAGAGGTGAAGGGAAACTACTAAGATAGAACTCTTTAGTAACATCATCCCATTTGTGTGATTACAACTAAGTATCTGTGTTGTTATCTCCTTTTAAGCAGTAATACCTAACCCTAGCTTGATTAAAAATGTATTACTTTGTTAGTCGGTTCTTGAAAATCTTACTATAGCATGCTTTTTATACACTATTTTGAATGGAAACCATTATACTTGTTAGTCAACTTCACACTGACCAAGTTGATCAAGGGCATCTGTTCGTTCAAGAGCCATATGAGGCTTTGGAGCACATTTCAAGGACCATAGTGTCCTGATTTCAGAGATGAGTACAGAATTTTTAACAAGTAAAATAAAAATTTTAACAATTTTTAACAGAAATAAAAATATTTCTGTCCTTTTGATTGCTGTTTTCATATTATACCAATATTTGAGGAACTGCTTAAATGACCTTTCTTCATAATTAGAGATCAGTGGGAAGTCCTAAGCAGACAAAGATACTTTGAACTTAATTTCTTGTAGTAAACTTCCTTTTCTGCAAATATTTTGGGGGGGAAATGTTTCACATTCTTCTCAAGCTATTGTTTATGGGCAAGTTCTTTATTTATGCTGACTGGCACACATCCATGTTGAAATACTGTCTGACATTAGCGCCTCTTAACAATGTAAAATCTTGACTTTAGCTTATGCTGGCGCCATAATATGACACAGCAGGAATGTTTTTAATATCTAAGAAACTAGTGTGTTTTTAACTGACTTCAGACTGTGATGCAGGAACTTCATTCATTGTTGCTAGCCTGCTGTGTGTAAAGCAAATAAATAACAACAAAAAAGCAGCTGATTGGAAAAGAGAATCAGGCAAAAAAAAAAAAAAAA
>BHFT01021063.1:18558-37110 GCA_004320025.1 Laticauda laticaudata
GAAAAAAAAAAAAAAAAACACCCTCCAAGTCCAATATTGGTTCTCACTGTTGTCTTCTGTGGTTACTTACAGTTCAAAAGAACAGGATGTTTACTACTGAGGTAATTCTAGTTTTGCCCTTTTTCAATCAAGGGTTATGTCAATATTGTACTGTTCCAGAAACAATAATCTTTGTGGGGAATAAATACTGGTAAATCTTCCAAAGGTAATTGTAACAATTCAAAATATCTTTATTGTCTGCTCACTAGTTTTCATCAAGTTGAAGATGAGGTTAATGCCAAAGCATGATTTTCATCTTGAAGTGAAACAGAAAAAAGCTTCAATTGTTTTTTATGACTAAAAACCTTTCTCCTGTCTCATGAACTATTTGGAGATAAAATATTGAAATGACACTCTTTCTACCTCCTCCCAATATATGGAGAAGTAAAAAGGCTTTGTTGTTTATCATTACAAAAGCATCTGTCTTTGACAATAAACAGCATGTAGATTTATAAATGCTATCTTTATAAAGGGAAGTTAAATATCTTACCTACAGTCTTAAGTTGGAGCAATGTTGATAACCTGTGACCCTAGGGCTCCATATGGCTCACTCTATGTCTTAAGTGAAATCTTCAATATCCCTCTAGAAGTTGCCATAAAAATGTAAAAGTCTAACTTTTTTATAACTATATAAGTATATAACAGACGAAAAATACAAATCAAGAAAATGCAAAAATAGAAAGCAAAAAAAAATTGATAAGAGAACACCTAGCCATTTAGACAGATGCAAATCACCAGGATCAGACGGATTACATCCCACAGTTCTGAAGGGGCTGGAAGATGTGATGTCAAAACTACTGAACATAATCTTTCAGAGACACTCAAGCACTATAGAACTACCAGAGGACTGAAAAAGAGCTGATATGGTTCCAATCTACACAAAGAAGAAAAAAAAGTTGATCCAGGAAACTACAAACCAACCAACATGACATTAATATCTACCAAGATCCTGAAAAGATAACCAAGCATTTCTGAGCATCTGAACAAAACAATAGAAGCCCACACTGGTTTGTCAAAGACAGGTCATGCCAGACAAATCTTACTGCCTTCTTTAACAAAGTGATTAAATTAGTGGATAAGAGAAACACTGTGTACATAGTTTACTTAGACTTCAGTGGGGCAAATTAGAGCACAGCCTACTTCTTGGCAAAGTAGAACAATGTGTGATAGTCAATACCACCATCAGTTGGATTCACCATTGGCTGATCAAGCATACTCAGTGGGTAGTTCTCAATAGAACTGCAACTACATGGATGGAAACATGCAGTGGGGTATCTCAAGGTTCTGTCTTAGGCCCAATAGTCTTCAACATCTTTATAAGTTGTCTAATTGATAAGAGATAAAATTTGTAGATGACACCAAGCTTGGGAAAACAGCAAGCACTTTAGATGATAGATTCAAGATTCAGAAAGATTCTGATAAATTTGAACACTGGGTCTATCCAACAAAATGCAATCCCGTGATGAAAAATGTAATTTCCTACACTTGGGCAAGAAAAATCAAATGCACAGATATAGAATAGGTGGTTACTAGGTCAATCATAGCAACTGTGAGAGACCTATAGGGGGCATGCATAAGTGCACCAACGTGCCTACCGTCCCTGTCCTGTTGTTTCTTTTTTTTTTTTTTCTTATATATATCCATGTATTTATAACTATGTTTTTACTTATGCCTGTTATCTTGTAAGCAATTGACAAATAAAAAATAAATAAAAATAAACATCTAGGTGTCCCAGTACACTATCAGTGTGCTGCTGCTGCTGCCAAAAAAGTTAACACAGCCCAAATTCAAGTTGCGTAGTTTCAAGATCACCTGAAGTGATAGTACTACTTTATATTAATGTGATGAGACCACACTTAGAATACTGCATCTACTTCTGGTCACCTAAATACAATAAAATGTTGAGACCCTAGAAAGAGTGCAGAGAAGAACAGCAAAGATAAGGGGTCTGGAGGCTACATGATGAACAATTGAGGGAATTAGGTGTGTCGAAGAGAAGGCAAGAAGTTATATAAAGCAGTCTTTATCAAAATTAAATATTGCATATTCCATAATCAATACCCTTTGTAATAATTCAATAATAAATGTTGAAATTTAAAAATTCAGATAAAAAACTAAAAGTAAAAACTAAAACCTGGAAAAATATAAAATTTAAAAGTCCAAAAAGAAAAAATGGGAGGAAGAGAGAAAAAATAAAAAAGAGATTTTTGGTATGTGAGATGTTGCCATAGGAAATCTGTACTGAAGAGCAGCCTTTTTAAATAAATCAAGTAGGACTTTATATATATGCAAAATATCACAGGCAGGGGGGGAAAAATGTACATCCCCCTGTTTTGTGTGGGAAAGAACAGAAATAATTTGTTTCCATTATTAAAACAGATCAATAGATATTTCTATATTGTAGCTCTTTATGAATTTTGTCAGAGCTCAGAGTTGATGAAAAATTGGGATTTGGTTAACTATTGTGACATTTCTCACAGCTTAAGTAATTTTTTACTTGAGAGTTGATGAAAAATTGGGATTTGGTCAACTATTGGGACATTTCTCTCTCACAGCTGAAGTAATTTTTTGTAGATTTATTTCATTCCCCTGAAGTTAAATGGTCTATTTTTCTTATTAAAAATCCACATGATTTTCTTATTAAATTATTATCTTCTTTTCCATATTTCAACAGTATAGCATGGGATATCCTTTCGTACTAAAGATTTTCTTTGAGATTATATATATTTTTGGGCATTGCAAGACAGTAATTTTTGTCACAGTTTCCTAAAAAATTCAAAAATTGCATTTCCATAAACAATACATATTTCCATTGAAATTTGTATGATTATTTCAGATTACTGTAGTCCTTAAACTGCCCTAGCCATGTAGGCTATGGAGGCTATCCGTGTCCTTTTTAGAAAGACAGTATATTGCATCATTAATATTTAGAATGACACTTGCCAAAATGTTTCCCATATATTGTTTTTTTTGGGAAAGATTTCTAAAATAATAATAATAATAATAATTATTATTATTATTATTATTATTATTATTATGAAATTGAAGGATTATATATGGAGACAGTTAAAGATTGTAGCATGGAGACAGCTGAAATGTAGGCAAAATAGAAGCTCCTTGTGTACAGCAATGTTATTTTCTTCAGGAAAAATATAGAAATGAACTGCTTAGCTTCAGTAAATTAAATCAAATCTTATGGAAACTCTATGAAGAAGACTATTTACAGAAATGTTCCCCCATCATTTTGTAGTACATCTTAGTTGCTTTCCAGTTTTGCCAATGTAACTGTTGAATCTGAGAAGAACAGATCCATCTAATTTTTATTAAGCTATATCTGTGAATGCCAAGTGATCAATTCCAAGTTTAACAATGGAAAGCATCTAAGACTAGAGGCGGACTTAGACATTTCATAACCTGGAGAAAGGAAAGCAAGACACCATTTCAATTTCATATACAAAAATGATTGCCTCTACTGCAGCCTCAACTGCACCTGAGGGCAGTCAGCTGGCTTAGGAATATAAAGGGTCTTTAGCATTCACAATGTTTTCCTTCAACTTCTCACTATCAAACATTTGCTGGTGGTGGCCTCTCTAATATTTATATGATTTAATCCAATTTTCTTCTTGCTTGGGGCTTTCCAGACATTTCCCAGAATTCCAAGCGAACAACAGACAGTTAAAAAGCTATAGAGATGATAGAAATAGGAAAGAGATGGATATAAGCAGGAGGGAGGGAGAGGAGAGAGAGAGAGATGATACAGTGATAGAGATAAAAATAGAGGTAGAGATGGAGAGATGATATAGAGATAAAGATGATAGAGGCAGATAATAGAGACAGAGAGATAGTGATAGATTGACAGATCAACAGACAGAGACAGTTACAATATAGAGATAGAAATATAATGGAGATAGAGTTATTAAATTAAAAGCTGGAGGAAGGAGACTGTTGAGCAAGGAATAGCATTAAAGGACAATATGGCTGAAGGATCTGACCTCCTTTATACTACTTGGAGAACCCTGAATAGGTTAAGAATTGGACTGCCTGAATGTATAACCAATATGTTTAAGTGGAGGCTCTGTGAATGTGGAGATAACAATATGCTATGTGAATGTGGAGAGACACAGAATCCCGCTCATCTGCTGGTATGTGACTTATTTTTGGTCAATGACAAAGCCAAGAAGATGGGTTCATTCTACAGTTTAGAGGAGAAAGAGGAGGAGGAGAGGAGAAGAGAGAAGGAGGAGAAGAAGAAGAAGAAGAAGAAGAAGAAGAAGAAGAAGAAGAAGAAGAAGAAGAAGAAGAAGAAGAAGAAATCACAGTGGGGGAAGTACTTTTCTGTAGTGACAGTTATTCTATGATGCCACATACAATTTTCTATCAGTTTTTGGCAGAGGTAGGTTTCAAAGTCATTGGAGGTTTTATAGTATTGGTTCACCAGAGACTTCTATCAGCAGTTTCAGCTTCTATTTGGCTATATGTCACAGTGGCATGGGGTTTCTTTCGCATAGTGCTAGTATAGTTGATCTCGAGGTCTCTTTCCAGACGCCAGTACTCTACAGAGCAAACTGGCAAGGTATACAGTGGTCATCCATTGTGATGATATGTCCCAAATTTCATCTAGGCTCTGATAATCAGGGTGTCAGGTTCCAATCCTAATTAAATCATGAACCTTGAGCGAAACTTCAAAAAACTTCAAAGAATTCATTAGGAGTGACATATTGGTATGACCTGTATGAGGCCAATTCTGGCATATATAATTACATTCATCTGTGACCCCACTTACCGCCTCCCCCCCTAGGTGTGCCATTAATCAGTTTCTCCAATTAAGCACATGGCTAGGTGTCATCCATCACATTCTCCAATTAATGTTTTTCATGGGCAAAAGTTTCAGTCGCTTAGCTACAATCTTTTTAAAGATAAAGTTGGAATGTGCTTCTAAGTTCATTTGCCGTATGCTTCTCCTGTCCTTCCCCCCCCCCCCCNCCCCCCCCCCCCCCCGCCAACTTGGAAACACAGGTAGGAATGTTTTACAAATTGACAGAGGGTTTCAATGGTGGTGGAATGGCCCTGAAGGAATGGCCTTGAGGGACAAGAGGAAAAGCTGCTACCAAGATAATGTAAAATAAAAGAGATTTGAATCCAGGACAGGAATGTAATGTGAATAAGCTGCTCAGATATGCCCTCTCCAATTCTCACAAATGACAAAGGGAGGGAAGAGGAACCTGAATTCAGGGAACCTAAATGCATTCAGGTTTTCAAGATTATGCTATTCTAACTTTACAATAAAAGTAATAGTAATCTACATGACATAGATTCTTAGTCCAATTTACTTGAAATGCTGACTTAAATGCATCACATTAATTTACAGTAGAGTGCTACTTTGGTACTCATTGATAATTGGTTCTGGTAGATGCAATGAATATCAAAAATAATGAGTATCAAAATGAATATCAAAAATAATGAGTGTCAAACAATTTTTTGCCATAAGGAACAATGTAGTCAATCACAAGGCAGCTGACACCAAGTTATAGCTTATGCATTGAGTACCAAACAAATGATGAATACAAGGATAAAATGTTCATGTCAAAAGCATTAATATCAGATTTGATGAGTTTCAAAGCAGTTGAAAGTACCATTGTATTTTTCAGTTTCCAGGTACTTAGCATGCACAAATATTCAACAGAACAGCATTGCCCTTTGAGGTCTCTTTTTGTGGCTGATTTTCTTACTTTTGGGGATGTACACTGGGTCAGATAATTGGTGAAACATTACTGGGCAATTACCTGCTAATTTAGATGCTATATATTGATGTGTTTTTTTTTTAATCTTCTTTCCACTTAGGACAATTGTAAAACTCAAACACATATTATTATATATGACAAAGTGTTCACTCCCACTTTTTCTTCACCATGAAATCAAATAGGGACTTCATAGTGATTCCCGGTAAAGCCATAGCTAACATGGCTGCAGAGCATTGGATGCCCATTGGAAAATTAGTTCTGCAACTTTTCTTTTCATCTTTAATACTCCAAAGTATAAACTAAAGAGAAAACACAAAATGTACAAGGAAAATTAAAAAAAAAATATTTTCTAAAAAAGGAGAAAAGAAAGTTACTCCTTGCAGTAAAGTGTCAGTACTGAACCATCTACATTATGTTGGCTTCGGTGATATATTCTCATGAGACAAGGACCATAAATTATTAAGTCTGCCTTAGTTTTAAAAATCCCAAATGCTTTGAAAGACATAAAAACCTAGACATCTTATCCCATCTTAGATTTTGTGTCAGTACTTGGCAGATTTAAGCTTGAAAAGATAGGAGAAATTTTTTATGATCCTAGAGGGAATATTAAATACACACATACACTCACACGGTATTCTTCATCAATGCACTTGTAAATATACAATATATATTTGAAGATATATCCACAGTCTTATATAACCTGGCCTTTTCCCAGCATCTCCAGATAGCATGACCACTGCAGTTGTTGTCCAACACTTTCAGAGGGCAGAAGGCTGATCCTAATTTTTTATTTAAAAAAAAAGATAAATCATAAAATGTGATTATGAAAAGTCTCAACAAAGATTATATCTGTTGGTTAATGTTTATTCTTTTTTAGGATGCAACCTCTAAAAGACTGTATCTTTAGTCAGATCACATGTAATCACATGGCACCAAGATAAAGTACATTTTTATGCACTGTTAAAGTGAGGCAAGTGAATTATTAAGACTTGAGCATTCAGTGAAATCATTATAGAAAATATTTCAATGTTGACTTTGATTTATCCAGACACATTTTCTCTTCCTTTGACAGAGGAGCTCTATGTTTTCTTACCATGGAAAATCAAGTTCTAGATTAATCTAGATTATTATTACCCTTTAAGATTTAATTCAGTCCAGGTTATCCACATAACCTGCAGTAGTGGCTCATTTTGTAAATTTGCCAGGTGTTTTTCTGAAATAATAATAATAAAAACTCTGGCTGCAGCATTTCAAATTCCAGTTTCTTCTTGCATGATATTTTCATCATGACATACTTTCACTTCTTTAAAACATTTTAAATTAATATAAAGTCTCTGTTTGTAGTTTCTGCAGCGATCTAAAACAGTTTCTTGTAGAATAGCAGATGAACCAAACCTTGATTATCTCAACTGTGAAAACAGGCATGCAGTAAGTCTCATAGTAATTTGGACACGGCAATAATCCTGATTGGCAGAGCACTGCCGGACACCAGTCCTAGTACCTCAATCTTGAAGCCAGCTGAATAATTCTGAGCCAGTCATTTTCTCTCAGCCCTAGATAGGAGAAAACTGCAACCCACTTCTGAAATTTTGCTAAGAAAACTGCAGGGACTATTCCAGGCAGTTACCAAGAATTAACACTGATTTGAAGGCACAGGAAAATATATATTAAATCATAGCATGTGCTCAGAGACATATATATTATTTTATAATTTCATTTGTATCCTCATGTTATCCCTGGAAATCAGTGTAGCATGCCTAGGAGTCTCCCCTAATTTTATTTCAATAATAACTTTGTGAGGTAGATTGGCTTGAGAGACTAATAATCTCAAAATCAGCAAGTGAACACTATGATCAAGTAGGGACTAAATCTGGGGAAGTTCAAAATATTTACCACCATTGCATTACATTTGTCTCTATGTTTTCTCCCAAACTTCTTTGTCAGAATTCTAAGCCACAATTGTACAGAATTTCATACAAAAAAAATCATATATTGTAATTGTTAGATTTAAAGTTATCATCTGAATACCACTGGGTACATTGTTCTTCTTCCAACCCTGTAGAATCTTGTGGGGGGATATAAAAGCACTTTCCTTTAACGTAATAACCTTCCATGATATAACAGGGCCAAATTTATTGAGAGAAATGAAGCTAACAAAACAAAAAACTAAACTGAAACAGATCAGATCTCACCAGGGAAGAAAAACATTCTGAATATTTCCCCCAGTGCATCCCTGTTCTGCACAGCTGAAAAAGTGGTTCAGAATGTTCCAGACAGCTCCATTACAAGGCCCCTCCCTTCTTCCTCCTGGTCATATGAGCCAGAGCAGTATGTACTATATTTCCTAGAATATACACATAGACACACAGAAATGATGATGATGATAATGATGATAATAATAACCTTTATTGTCATTGTACATATATACGACGGAATTTAGTCTCTATTGGTGCTATCTATGACAAAAATACAATAAGGTAAAGGTTCCCCTCGCACATACATGCTAGTTGTTTCCGGCCCTAAGGGGCAGTGCTCATCTCCATTACAAAGCAAAAGAGCCAGCACTGTCTGAAGATGTCTCTGTGAAGACATTACATAAAGATGGTCATGTGGCTGGCATGACTAAATGCTGAAGGTGCACGGAACGTTACTGCCTTCCCACCAAAGTGGTTCCTATTTTATTACTTGCAGACTGATCGTTTGGCAGAAACTGGGACAAGTAACGGGAGCTCACTCTGTTACGCGGTGCTAGGGATTCGAACCACTGAACTGCCAACCTTTCTGATCGACAAGCTCAGCGCCTTAGCCACTGAGCCACTGTGTCCCTAGCAAAAAAAAAATATTATTTTTAATTATTAAAAAAAAATACAATACAACATGAGTAATATAGAAAATGGACCTCATGCAACACTTCAAGAAATTGGGAAAATGTAAAAAATGCTAGTTTCCGGGCAATTGTTCAGTGGTTCATATAAATGCCCAGGCATCTTATGGTCCACATCAGACCTTTCAGCTATACCTGTCTGCCTTCAGCAGTGCCAAAAATATGAATGGTGGTGGGGAGGCAGGTATCAGGGATGGAACAGGAGGTGACTCTTCACAAAAGTCTGTTTCTTATGCAGCCCCTTGGGAAAACTAATTGTTCACCACTGGTTTAAATTGTTAAATATATTTTAGAGAGCTAAGATCTGCAATCCCCCAATTACATTTACATTCTGTCTTGTACCAGATCGTTTGTATCATGATAATCCTAAGCATGTACATCTCATAGATTTATGTGCTCACTCCTCAAAAAAGATGTCTTTGATTGCAACTCCTACAATTTTCAGCCATCCAAGGATCTATTTGGGGTAATTGCTCACATCTGTGGTGGCTAAAGATATAGCTAGGAGCCTTCAAACAATCATTCATGCCTTATTATATCATGATTGGATTATCATAATGTGCTCTACATAGGGTTGATTTTGAAGACCACTCAGAAGCAACAGTTGGTTCAAAATGCACTTGTGTGGAAAAAGTACATCAGATGTCCCCACTGCTGCATGAGATATAATGAAAGCCTGTTGGCTTCTGAAAGCAATGTGATTATCACCTACACAGCGGTGGGATTCAAAAAATTTTACCACCGGTTCTCTAAGAATGGCTTGGTGGGCATGGCAGGGGAAGGATACTGTAAAATCTCCATTCCCTCCCCACTCCTGGGGAAAGTTACTGCAAAATCCCATTTCCTCCCCACCCCACTAACCTGATTTCCAGCTCCATTCTTCTGTGCAGGCAACAAAAGAAGACCCATCTGATAAGCTGGGACTCAGGAGGCAGAGAATAGATGGGGGCGGGATCAGTCAGAGGTGGTATTTGCTGGTACTCAAAATTTCCGCTACCGATTCTCTAGAACTGGTCAGAACCTGCTGAATACCACCTCTGGTATAACACCTCTGGTATAGGTGGGCCAGTATAGGGCCAGTAGACCTAAATGATTTGTCTCCAATCATTTCCATTCAGTACATTCCAGAAAAATTAAATTATCTTGTGGAATCTAAGAAGCATGCCTTTTCTGTGGTGGCCCCTTTACCTTCTGAAACAACATTCTCTCACAATAAGGATGGCACCCTGTCTCTTGTGTTTTTAAAAACTTTGAATATCTGACATTGGTCCCAGGCCAGGGTTGATGTTTGAGATTGGTTGTTTTGTTTAGTTGATTCTGCTGTTAAATCATTTTAGTCTGGGCTGGCTGTTTGATTTAATAATTTTAACTGTTTTTAAGTTTTTTTTAACTGTTTTTAAGTTAACTGTTTTTTCTTTTTTTATACATTATCAAGAGTCCACAGGAGTTGGGTGCAAATAAATTTAAATAAATAAATAAGTTTATTACTCAGCTAAGTGATTGGAAGCATCAGCCAGCACAAAGTACCTTTTTTCATTCCCAGAATCAAAAAACTATCCTGTTGCCCTCTAAGAAGCATAATACAAAGACAAGATTGAGACCATCTAGTGAGAACTGATTATCTGCCCTGGAGTTACAAACAAAAAGGGATATTGATTTAGCTACATGGAGTTCCTGAACTAAATCACTCCCAAATGTTGATTTTGCTTCCACCTACTCATAAAGAGTTAAGTACATTTCCCATATGCTAGGGGGAATTCAAGGACACTGAGTGTGTTTCTGTGTGTGTGTATTTATAAAATGTGTCCCACAGCTTTCTTTAATGCGCTTTTAGATTCATGTTCCTTCGATGGAGTATGGTGATATAAACATTTGTTGCATATTGTGCTATTAAAATGGCTCCACATTGTCCTGTAAGTTCAGTAAATATATTTTGTTTATATAAAGTCGGGAATTTCTGAAACTTGCAATCCAGAATATTTCCATATGGAATATTTAAAATAAATTAAAAAAGATATGCAGTGAACAACTCTGTTTTGCATTTATCTGTTTCATATGGCTTATTGGTAACCCTTGGCTCTATAGCAACTGCCAAAGAGTCAGTATAAATCAGAATGAAGGATTAAAAAGAATACTGGCATGCTAATATCAGTGGCCATTTTTCTTCAAAAATGCTTATGGTTGCTACATGCAGTCTTTTAGAGACCGATGCATTCAAAGCCTTCAGAAGGAATTAAAATTTTCTATAAGGAGGGTGAGAATGGAGAACACTGATGATCAGCCAGTAGAAATCAGAAATTCTATATAGGTAAGTTTTTCCTAATCTTCTGTCTTTCTAATGTGCTGGGCCTCAGCTGTCATTCTTCACCAGCATGGCTAATGATTCCAAAAGTCTTGCTTTATAGCTATCATCATTAGACAGGCATGAATTTTGGAAAATATGATTCCATATAACTGAAAGGCACTAAGTTGGAGAAGGTCACCATAACTGAATGGTTTGAAACATAAGCTAGAGTTCTTTGCTTCTTCCATGGACAATTGATAGATGGTCTAATGGTGATACCTCCTTACTTGCCTTATTTCTGTGTCTTCTTCAGGTTGCCTCCAATGATATTCAGGGTGATCTCCTTTGAAGCAAAAACCTCAACTTCTTAAACTCCTCTGTGATGCTTAACCCAGCCATGTGAATATCTATATGAATGGAGAGAGTTAATCCCCTGTTGAGAGATAATAAAATGGGATACAAAAGTTTATTGAACCAGGGTACAGAAATGTTACTGCATCTGGGTTTATACTTGATAGGTTGGCCCTGGTGGATAATCTAAATCAACACATCAATGAAGAGTTAATACTAGTCAAAAGCAATGATGAAAAATCTCCAACCTGAAGAAACAGCTGACAATGATTTCTTGAAATATATTTTTTTTTAGTATTTAGTATTTATTTGATTTGTCAATTGCTTACAAGATACAGGTATAAGAATAAATATAGTTTTGAATATGTGAGATAGATACTTATAAATATTATAAGTATTATAATAAGTATTATAAGAAAAATAAAAAACAGTAGGACAGGGACGGTAGGAACAATTGGTGCACTTATGCACGCCCCCTACAGGCCTCTTAGGAAGGTCAATAGTAGACAGTCTAAGGTTAAAGTTTTTGGGGTTTAGGGAAGAAACCACAGAGTCAGGTAGAGTATTCCAAACATTGACCACTCTGTTGCTGAAGTCGTATTTTCTGAGTCAAGTTTTGGTGAGTTGATCTATTTTTTGTTATGATTAAGTTGAAATATTCATTTGCAGGTAGGACATTGCAATGTTATGATTTAGCATACTGATATTTAGATCCAGAGGACTGTGAGGTGGTCGTAGTTTAGGTTTCTAGGCTAGAGATTCAAGTCTTGTGGCATAAGGTATTCTGCAATGGCAATAGAGGAGTGGAGAACTCTCTTGTGAAATATTTCTGGACCCTTTTTCAATTGTGTTAATATCAGAAATATCATGATATAGGTTCCAGCTGATGAGCTGTATTCAACGTAGACGGTCTAGCAAATATTTTGTATGCTCTCAGTTTAGCTAGTTGATATTTACCAGAGAAGAAGCTACTTAGGATTAGATAACAAGTCTTAAATGGCATTTTTAAGCTATGTAGTTACAAATGGGCTTTAGCCACTAGAATGCAATTAGAGATGAGTACTGCAAGGTCCCTGACAAAGTTTGGATACCTCAAAAAGGGTCTTTGAGCTATTTAGCTTGTGTTTTATTTTCTAGGATTTTTTCTGCCAATCATGTAAGACAGAGCATTTATTTGTTGAGATTTGAAGATGCCATTTTGATTGACCATCTGATACATAGTTCAAGGTCATTTTGTGGAGGGTAGTAGTATTGTCTGTGGTGTTGAATAGCTTTACATCATCAGCGAAGAGAATGCAGTTGCTCTTAATATGACCACAGAGATCATTTATGTAGAGTATGAAGAGAGTTGATCCTAGAACACTGCCTTGGGGGATACTAGTGTTGACAGGTACAACCTGAAGAAACAAGTACAACCTGAAGAAACACTGTTGACAGCTTCAACCTGAAGAAACAGCTGATAATGGTTTCTTGGAATATTCTTATGTAGATGGTGTAGATGGTAGCCAGAAAGTTGTTCATGAACTGCTACACTACAGAATGTTGATAACTGCATTATTTCAATCTGGCTCAAACAACATGTAAATCAACATTCATCGGTACACAAATGCATCAGTTTTGCAGATTAAAAGTCATCAACAGAATTGCCAATTGCAGTGGCACAGGCAGTTGCAAGTTTAATGTTAGCCTTGCAAAATAGTCCAGGCAAAATACAGAAGTAGGATTAGTTTTATCTGTATTGTAAGTTACATTAATAGAATCTTACAAGTCTGAAAGTATCCTTCCTTCCCTCTCTCCTTTCTCTTATACTCTCTAAAAAACTAGAAAAAGTCTCTTCTCACAACTTCTCCTTTAGACTCAAATTTCATTTAACAATCCATTATCTAGGTGGCATCTGTTCCTGTTGTTTTCCAAGGTTCTTCCCACATACCATTACAAGAGCTGACTTTTTCTATGATGACTGAACTCACTAATTCAGTTTATTTATTAAACCTATATCCCACTTTTGTACAGAAACTTATGATAATGTATTACTGCTTCCTCCTATTTTTTCTTACAACATGAACAAGAGCAACTGGCCCAAAATCATCCAGTGTGGTCCTATGATTGAAAGAAAACTAGAACCTGGATCCAGGGGTGGGATTCTACCATTTTGCACCTATTCACTAGAACTGATTGTTAACATTCTAAGCAGTTCGGAGAACCAGTTGTTAGAAGAAATTACTGGCCTAATCCTGTAAGGAAGGCAGGAAGGAAACATTCTGGTGTTGCTTACAGAAACTGCTTTTTCACACTTATGACTGTTACAGCATCCCCACAGTCATAAGAGGCCAGGTGAGGAGATGCGTGCCTCGATGTGAGTGATATTGATTTGGCCACGTCCACCCAGTCACATGACCACCAAGCCACACCCACCAACTAGGCCATGCCCACAGAACCGATTGTTAAAAAATTTGAATCCTACCCCTGCCTGGGTCTAATACTTTAACCACCCTACGACACTGGCTTTACAGGTGATCGGATATCAGGAGGCACACCAAGCACATGGGAAAAAGTTGTCACAAGCCTCGTCCTTTTTTACGTAGATAGCCTAGCCACAAGTGAAAATGCTACCATAAGTATACGCTCCATGATTAATGAAGTATTTCTCCAAATAATCCAACTCCAAAATCAAATATTGAGAGAGAAGAAGCAGTCCATAAAGAACAGGCTGGTTTTAGGTTTTATTAGGCTTATTGTGACCAAAACATATATTACAAGATATGGAAGTATGAATCAATTGTAGCAAAGGACAAGGATGGGATTCAAATTTTTAATAACTGGTTCTGTGGGCATGGCTTGGTGGGCATGACTTGGTGGTCATGTGACTAGGTGGGCATGGCTTGGTGGTTATGTGACTGGTTGAGACACCAAAATAACCCAGATGTCTCCTGCTGAAGACAAGGGGATGGACGAGATGACCTCTGAGGTCCTTTCCAGCTCTGGATTGCCAGGGTTTGTGGTCCTTCCTTCCTCTCCTCTTTCTTTCCCTCCCTCCCTCTATCCATCCCTCCATATCTTATTCACTTTCCCTTTCCTCTTTCTCCCTTCCCCCCTCCCTCTTTCTTTCTTTTCCCCTTCCCTCTCTCCCTCTTTCTTTCTTTCTTTCTTTCTCTTTCTTTCTCCTTTCCCTCCCTTTCTTTCTTCCTTCCCTCCCTTTCTTTCTGCACTCCCATGCCCCATTTTTGCTCCCAGGAGGTTTCCCTATACTTACCTGGGGCCTCATGAGGAAACCTGGGTGGGGAGGGGAGGGGTGGGGCCAGATGGTCTTCAGAACTAGCAGTTCAGTGAACTGGATGTAAAATTAACATCTGGTTCACAGGGACAGACCCGAACCGGCTGAATCCCACTGCTGGCAAAGGACTCATCATAACATTCATTCACTTTATAGCTGTCTATGACAGTGTGTATTGTTCATCTCATCAGAAGGCATTTGCTGTTAAAAGAATGCCAGATTAACTTATCTGACTCCTTAAGCTGTTCTATGATGACTTAACTTGCAGGGCTTCCATTCAAAAACCATCAGAAAGCTTCCCAGTTTGCACTGGGATACTCCAGGGATCCATCTTCTCTTAATACTGTTCAGTACAAGTAGTATTGTATTGAGAATATTTACTATCACAGTCGGGATAATCACAATCAGAATGTCTACTGGTAAGCAAGGCAAGTGAGTCATACTTTACAATTTTTTTGCCATGATTGTTAAGTGAGTCACTGAAGTTTTTAAATGAATCATGAGGTTGTTAAGCAAATCTGAGTTTCTTCATTGACTTTGCTTGTCAGAAGTCTACTAAGAAGGTTGCAGATGCTGATCAAATGACTTCAGGATGCTACAACAATTGTAGCTTTCAAGACTCACTAAATAATGGTTGTAAGGTGAGGATTACTACAACAGATATCTTCATCAGAAAATAGTATGGAATTGAATTTGATTGTGTTCATCACTAATGTCATGTATGCAAATGACAATTTTTGCTAGAATCTATTGTAATTCTCTGTGACATCAAAATAGATTCATCCTCTATGAAATGCTCAACTGGTACCACCAGGGCAACTTTTGATTTATTTATATGGCAATTACAGCAGAAGACTAACATTATCATTTGGTCAATATGAAAATGTTTCAGTCACTGATACTACTTGTGTTACATGGGACCAAATCATAGACATTTCTATGCCAGAGATCCAAAGTCTGGAAATTTTCCAATGCATTGTGACCCTAGGAATCTTCGCATCACCTAATAGTCCAGGTTGAGTTCCATTATGCTCAGCACAATGGGATTTGATTACAGCTGAAAGTAACATAATTAAGGAAAGGAGCACAATGTGAAAAAGCACAATGTGAAACAAATGCAATGATTTGAGTTTTTGGCATGCTGAGAACACTGCTTGCGAAGCCCATGATTTGGACAACAGAGAGTATTTTTTTTGTTTTTAATCTTCTCAATTACAAGCAGAGAAGAGTTGTTATTCAAAGCTGTTGGCCCTGAGAACAAAAAAACAAAGAAAAAGGTATGTGAGGGACCTGGTGACCTCAATGAATTTCTAACTTTTTTAGATAGCAAGAGCATCCTTGAAACCCAAAGGCATCCTCCAAAATCCAATCCTCTTCCTGTTACCAGAACATGGGGCAGAAGGGTCAGCACAGGACCTGTGAATCATAAGATCTCCTCTCAAGACAGGAAGAAATCTACGCAATTATGTTATGTTTGCTAGGATATTTACAGGGCAAAAGGAAATCAAGGTAGCAAATGGCCTTTACCTTGTTAAAATTCAGAGTATTTTTAGCTTCCCAAACAAGATGATCTGTTTGTAGCGTAAAGTAAGCTCCACAGTATTTTCAGTATTTTGTACCATACCTCCACTTATAGATTTGTCCAAGCTTGAAACCACAGGAAGGCATTGTCTGTTCTCATTTACATCCAAATCTTCCTGAAAAAGCTGCACATGGAGTTTAACACGGTTTTAATTAGCTTGTCCAAGTTAACCTTTCGCCCCTCTATCACTAAGCTAAGAGACATGTGGGCAGGCTTCTCCATTTATGTTGCAATTCTTATCAACTGGTGCATTAATATGCTAAATGCTTTGCACTCTCTTTTGCCTGAGGTTCATTTGATTAAAAAAACAGTCCATTTACCTCTTGATTTTTTCTTTTAAAAAAATATTTATGGATTAAAAATAATACCCCCAACTTTTCACAGCTCTAATAAAAACAAACTTTAAGGGTTATGATAAGCCTAAAGTATGCTGGTTTGAAGACAAGTTCAAACCAGCAACTAACATGTTGCTAAAATTCAGCCTTTTCACCCCTTTTGGAAAACAGCTTCCTTACCGTTTTTTCAGACTTCAATAATAGATAAAATCTGCATTGTAGGAAAGTTCACCTGGAATCTGTGAACATCTTCTTGTACAGCTCACCTTGATTTGGAAGAGGAAACAATTTTGAGAAAATCCCTATCAGCAGTTTTGCTGGCATTCAAATTTGTAGTCCATTAACACTTCCAAGATTTTCTGGGATCATATGACTTCAAAGGACATGGAGATGCACTTTACTTCAAAGCCCTGGAGATGTTAAAGCTTTTTAGCCTTTCCTAATACTTTAAAAAAATCAAGTAATAGTCCCCTGAAAACTAATGATAAAAACAGTCTGCAGGTCAATAAACACATGTGCACAAACATATGTTGGCAAATGTGTGATGGGAAGAAGTTACACTTAATGGGAAGGAAGGAAGGAAAGAAGGAAAAGAAGGAAGGGAGGGAGGGAGGGAGGGAAGAGGGGTGGGATTCTACCAGTTTGCACTTATTCGCTAGAATCAGTTGTTAACATTCTAAGCAGTTAAGAGAACCAGTTGTTAGAAGAAATTACTGGCCTAATCCTGTAAGGAAGGCAGGANCAGTTGTTAACATTCTAAGCAGTTAAGAGAACCAGTTGTTAGAAGAAATTACTGGCCTAATCCTGTAAGGAAGGCAGGAAGGAAACTTATGACCATTTTTCACACTTACAACTGTTGCAGCATCCCCCACAGGCATGAGAGGCCAGGCAAGGAGATGCGTGCCTCGATGTGAGTAATACTGAGTTGGCCATGCCCAGCCAGTCACATGACCACCAAGCCATGCCCACCAACTAAGCCACACCCACCAACTAAGCCACGCCTACAGAACCAGTTGTTAAAAATTTGAATCCCACCCCTGGAAGGAAGAGTTATTTTTTATTACTCCGTGGCAATAAACTCATCAATTAGCAAACTGGAAATACGATGAGTGGGTGGGTGAGTACTCATTGGCTTACATTTTTTTCTGCTCAACTATTGGCCAGCACAAATTAAGAAAATATTTTCTGAAATTTCTAACAAGCTCTAAACTCACCAATATACAGATTCCTTACCTTGAACCTTTCTGAGCAGCAGTGAATTGAAGCTTTGGGGAAAGTCTTTATTCATATTTGGTTGCTCCTTTCACTCCGCTGCTTTTCTATTTTCTCCCCTAGTTGCTTTTGGACCAGATGTCTTTAGTAAACAAAACAAAACAGCCAAGATTTCACAAATGATTTTCAAACAGAGCAATTACAGACAGGAAAATAAAATCATTTTCACACCATAAATCAACTTATTCCCAGCAACTTTTTAAGAATTCTCAAATTCTGAGTAACAGGCCTTTCCACAAGGTGCAGGCCCTAGCTTGACAGTCAGTGGGACCTAGGTGAGTGGGTATAGAAAAGAAGAAGGGCTGAGTGGATGGGTCAAAGTTAGCAGCAACAGCAATTAATGGAGAATTTTTTAAAAAGTGACTCCAGATTTCAAGCCCTTTTTATTCTCTGATCTTCTCTTGCTCTGTTTGGTTTGCTAATTTATTAATTAATTGCATTTGACTTCAGTTGGCATATCATGTTCTTTAGACATCTTGTTGCTTCTTTTAATAGTATGTCAAACAGCAAGTCTTAATAGCCAAATTAAGTCTTAATCAGTAGTTTCTAAATATAATTCATCTTTCTAATATTAAAGTTCTTACTGCACATGTTAATACTTAAATATTCAAGTTAAGATCTCATATTCAGCCTAGTATTAGTATAGAAAATCCTAGACTAAATAAACAGGATGTCTTCAACTTACAACCACAGTTGAACTCAACATTTATGTTGCTAAAGGCCCTGTCACACTGCCCAACGGATGCAAAATGGACACAACGGATGAGCAAAATGTTCCATCCGTTGTTAT